>JAOTRH010462523.1:0-62380 GCA_034768845.1 Heliamphora exappendiculata
GAGAGAGAGATTCCCTTATTTTAAGGGATAAGTCAGTTTTGAAAAATCTTCGAGAATTAAATTTAAAAATTTCAAATCAGGAAAGATAGTCTTTTAAATAGGGGTATATTAGTTATAATAAAATAATTTCAAACATGATGTAACCTAATCTATTAAAAAAAGTATTAAGACTAGTTCTCTTACGATATCCAAAAAAATGGCTAATCCTTAAATTTCTCTACTAATAATACTAAGAGAGCATGATATTATTAATATTATGAATAAGGTATTAGTAATTCGATATTTACCGAATTATTAATTATAATTTCGCGATACAAATACGAAATTAGTTGTTCGAGATGACAAAAATTAAACATGTGGGACTCATTTATTTTTTAGTCCTATTATACCCTATTCAATTCGCCAATCCAAACACGCCGCCAAGGTATTTTTAATCCAAATTCCTTTGGCTAAACAAGTAGCCCACTTGCCAGAGCCACTAAAATACTAATCTTATTTCACTTTCCCTTTATTTTTAATTTTTCATCAAAAATATATTTGTAATATATAATTTTTCAAAAAATATAATTATTTTTGTATATTTATCAAGGGCCAATTAGCTTAAAAGCTTTTTTTTTCTTTTACACGTTTTTAGTCAAAAAAATAAATTAAGTTCAAAAGAGATTATTTAGAAATTTATCTTTTAACATAACTTTTTTTAAGTTGATTGTTTGCGTAAAAAGTTAATTTTTTTATTTTTTGTTCAAAGTGAACATTTTATCCTACTATATATTTGATATTAATAATTATATGTAGTTGATAGTGGTAGTAAATAAATTATGAATAAAGGGTATTATTATATTTTAAGTCTATGTTTGGACTAACATTTTTTTTGTAGGTTTTTTAAATTTTTTTTTGTAAAAAATAGATAAAAAAATATATAAAAAAAACTAGCTGATGCTAAATAAATAGGCTTTTTTGAAAACTTTTAAACAAAAGAACTCTAAAAAAAGTTAGTCCAAACATAAGTTAAAAGTAATAGGAGTTTAAATAAAATATTTTAAGAGTTTGTGTTTTAATTTGACATTTTAATTTTTTAATTTTTTAATTTTTTGATTTTTTACTAAACGAGTAATCTTAATTTTTTAGTTTTTTAGGCAAAAAATTAAAAAAAATAAATTGCCAATCATTGCCTAACTCTTAATAAAATTTAGTGGTAGCGTAATGAAAGAAGTTAGGTGCAGCAGATGCATGAATGTGAATGTGTAATGTATTAGGGGGTTGTTTGGTAAAATTATTATTAATAATTTTTAATTTTTTATTAATTTTAGTTATAAATTAATTTTTTGTAAAATATTTTTAATTTTTGTTATAATTTATAATTACTTTTTTTATTTAAATTATAAATTATAATTTTTTATCAAATTTTTATAATTTTTACTATAAATTATAATATATAAATTATTAATTTTAATAATATAAAATATTTACATTTTTTTTTAGTAGTTAAAACACTTAAATTTTGTCGCTGTCATAGAAATAAAGATGAAGTACAATTGTCAGCAACACCAAATTTTTTTCCATTAAAGGAATGATTCCTTTTTCTATATTTGTTTGTTGTGTAGAGTCAAAAAGCCCCGAAGGCCTGAACCAATGTGACATGAGAGAGGCCCATGCGCGAGCGTATTTATTTCTATTAAAGGAAAGATTCCTTTATCATTTTTTTGGTAATTAAATATATATTAATTAAAATTAAAAATATATAAAAAAGTTTGATACATACCTTAAAAAATTAACAAAATAATAGTAAAATAAACCACCAAAAACAAAATCAAAACAATCTTAAAAACTCTCATAAATCAAAAGCTAAAAAAAATTAGCCTACTTCTTATTTAAACACTATTTTTTGAACTTGTTCAAATAAATTAATTTTTCTCAAATAAGTTTAAAATTCTCAATTCTCTCTAACAGTTTTATCTTATTTTCGCAATTTGAAGTCGAAATCTTCTAAGGGTCAACAAAGTTCTCATTTAAAAGGGTCTTTGAAAGCATATATTTTAAACATGTGGATCAACGAACTGTAAACTTAGAAAACCTTTCAAAAGAGAAGACAAATTTCTTCTCTCATTTGCAAGAGGATTCTACTTGATACTCTACCAACTTTTCAAGATTTGTATTGCAATGTGAAAAAGCTAAAAAGTCGAAAGATGCAGCTTAGAGGATGGGTGAATAGGCCAATAATAATTAATCTTTCTTTTTAATAGAAGTTTTGATTTTTTAAAGGCAAAGATAAAAATAAAAAACACATCCACAAAAAACACAAGAGATTTAACGTGAAAATCCTAAGGTATACCCCCAAGGTAAAAACCACGGTATCAACACGAAATAATCCATTTATGAATCAATAAGGGTACAAGAAACACAACTAGAAAGGAATTACAACAATTACTCCAATGTAGACTTAACTCCGCTTCTTAATTTAGCTCCCCAAGCACCTTATCGATTCAATAGAAACCACGAGCTCAATGACCCTATCTCCTTTTGATGACACTCCGAGTTAATCCTACTAAGTATGTGAATGATGTGAAGATGAGTGTATATGAAAAGTATAATTTTATGAAGAATACACAACCTAAGGTGTTTGAAACACTCTTGAATACACTTAAATACATTTAGATTGCTACAAAATGGAGTGAAAATGAAGGAGTAAATGCTATACATTTAGAAAGATAAAATAGCTTCCTTGAATGTTTAGAAGACACTCCTTAAAACTAATGGCCGAAACTATTAAGATTAAATATCAAACAGGGCTCAACCAAGATTGGTTGATGAAATGAGTCTGGGTGCTCAAGCCCCTAGTGAGTGCTCAGGGAGTGCGCATTGGCGCTCAAGCGCTAAGCGAGCATTCTGTGAGCTCATTGACTCATCGTTCAAAAGGGCTCAAGCGCTTTGCAAGTGCCTTCAAACGTTCTCATGAAGCGCTTGAGCGCATTGCGAGTGCCAAGTGAGTGCTGCCCTCTAGAAAAACAAGGGGCACCAGGGGCACTCAAGCACCTAACGAGTGCCCTAAGAGCGCTCAACACTGGAAATATGGTCAAATGAGCGCTCAAGCGTTTAACGAGCGCTGAGGGGTGCCAAGTGCTCTGAGAGCGCTAAAGAGGCTTAAACTCCAAGCAACCCAAGAAATCATGCATGCAACATAAAAAGCTTTTATGCAGAAAACAAACTAAACATGCAATGATTGTGCACTAGTGAGACCATATACCTTGTTGGGGTTGCCGAATGAAGTCTAGTAAGTCCATTGGTACTAAGTCCGACGATGAGGAGAGCGGAGACACTAAACAAATCCCTCAATCATACATAAAACAAAACAGGGGTACAGACTCTGACGGCTTTGTCAAAGACCAGAAATAGCCAACTATACTAACACAATGATTACTAACCACATCTACCAAGAGATTGTTCATATCTTCCCCACTAACACACCGCGTCATATCCACGTTTGGACAGCACACATTATCATTATCATTTCCATCCATCACCTTCATACATAAGTCCACCTCATCTAACACACAAGATTCTAGCACATTAAATAGATATGAAGAGGAATGAGCCTTATAAACTGAAAAAGCATTAGAAATACATTTTCGCTTTTTTTCTTTTTTATTTCTTTCTAATCACTAGGCTCTTGACTTGAGCTCATTCTTTTGTATTCTTTCACTTTCCATTATTGTTTGGATAAGGAAGCAAAACTCATGATCTTAAACTTGTTAGGACAAGAATTATTAGAGTAACCAAAGATCATACACTTGCACACTTTAGGGGTTTTCACGACACTTCTTTTATCATTTTGTTTTTTACAACCGTAAAATTTGGTTTAAAAAATTAAAAAATAGACCATGTTGGTTGTTATTTAAAACGGTAAATTACACTTAGATCATCTATATTTTTATCATATATCATTGTTTATCTTTTTATTTTTAAAAATCACACTGTACTCCCTTACTTTATAAAATGAGTAACATTTTCCTCCTCTGTTAGTCAACCGTCTATTAACTTACTAAAAAAACATAATATTATCAACAAATTAATTTATAATGACTAATCTACCCTTCTCTATATCTGCTCACTTTCTATTTCCCTTCTCTTCCTCTGCTTTTTTTCTCGTCATTGTTGAAGTTTGCGTGTTCTTAAGACCCACGGCTAGATACAGAAGAGGCCGACTAACTAGTTAAACTTTTTCTTCTTCTTATTCTTCTTCTTCTTCTTCTTTTTCACCATCCTCCTGAACTAAGCCCATGTCCTTCTTCTCAAAATTGAATTCACCACTTCCCATCTTCTATGCTCTCTCCTATAATAACAGACCTCTCCAAACCACCATCACTTGTCATAAGATTCTCTATCTCTACCTCTTCTTTCTCATCTTCTTCAACGGCAAACTCATGCCTGGGAGAAATCCCATCTCTCTCTCTCTCTATCTTATATATATATATATATATATATATATATATATTGTTGAAATTTGAGCACAAATTTCCGAACACGAATGTAAGCAAAAGTTATTCTAGACACCAAAGAAAAATCACACAAGGACTTACGTGGTTTGGCACAACCTGCCTACATGCTCAGATGCGAGAGGTAATCCACTATAACAGTAGAATGTACAATTCCGAAATCAAAAACACCCCAAAACTCGACACCTATAACCTGAGCCTTGAAATAAATTCTGTTTTCCCGCTTAAAGATTACTCCCGTACCCCTGGTATTTTTTCATCTCTTTCTACATCTCTACCCTCTTGATTTACATATCTACCCCCTTGATTTACTCTTCACACAAAAAAATAGAATTATAGAATTCTATTTATAGAAAAATTTTAAAATCTTAACCCTCAAATAATTATAAAATCCTACATGCATTAGAATAGACTCTGTGTGGATTCATGATCAAGTCCAACCCATATATATGTAAATAAAATACTAATTATATGAGTTCGCAAAATACAAGACATACACCAAATAATTTTCACCTTGGCTTGAATTCTTCAAACTACCTTGAAGATAACCAGTGTCGATGTCAATTCTGCCGCCGTGGTTAATCTGCCACACGCAAACCAGCATAGCCCGCACTTCTTCACTGAGATGTCCAACACTAATTCGTCGAGGTGTCCGTCGTCACTCCACCTATTCATTGAGATGTAGTGGTTACTAATCATCTGTCAAATCAAAAAATCGTCATTTGACTGGTCTCCACCTGCAACTAAAATCCCAACTACATTTATTGATGATTAGTCTTCTATAATTGATTGAATCAGATTGCTCCCGATTACCTCTGCTCACCTGCAATCAAACCTGATTGCCCCTGATCACCTTTGATCTCGCCCGATCAATCCCAATCTAAGTCGATCTGTCTAATCTTATTAAATTATTCAGAATCTAAAAATTCTGATCATACCAATGAATTCGCAATGCTAAAAAATTTTAGAAGACACCTCCCTCTTAAATTATTTTGTTATATATACGAATCGATATAATAAAATAATTTTAAACAATTAATTTTAACACAGCTACCACACCCAATAAACACTCATTTTGATCGATGCAAATCAGGCCAATGATTTGTTCCAACAGCTTCCAATTCACATCCAATTAAAATTAAGATTAGATTCCTAATCAATGCCCAATCCTTGAATTGTTAAATCCAAATCATGCGGGATTAAAACCTATAAATGCAATATTCCAATCTAACAAAATCACTGCCACACCGGATAAAAACCCAATATTTTATGAATTAAAATTCCAGCAAGTTTCCAAGCCTAATCCTCAACGAAACAGTGATCCTCAATGAATTATCAAATTCTATCGATTATCGTGCAAAACCAATCCTACCCGTTGGTGATTGAAAACCTATTGCTCAAAAAGTTTTGGCTTCGTTTCGAAAACAAAACCCTTAGCTCTACACAAACACAGCGCTGCAACGTCTCTTTTTTTTTCCCTTTTTGTGCAGATATAAAAATTTCTAATTTATATGACACGAAATTTAAAAATCGTACCTTAATTCAATCATTTACTACGATTTCGAATAATTCACCATTGACTCTAATACCATTCGTTAGAATTTGAATACCAATTTTCAAACTAATTTCAAAACGCAAACGAAAGTAAAAACTATTGCTTACACACACAAAAATTCATACAAAAATTTACGTGGTTTGATACAATCTCCCTACGTCCATGGGTGTGGAAATAATCTACTATAATCGTAGAATTTATAATTCTGAGATAAAAAATACTCCAAAATTCGACACCCACAACTCAAACTCTAAAACAAATCCCGTTTTTCTGCTTAAAAATTACTCTCGTGCCTTCAGTATTTTTTCATATCTCCCCACATCTATACCTACTTGATTTATTCTCCACACGAAAAATTAAAATTATAGAATCCTATTTATAAAAAATTCTAAAACTCAACTCGTCATATAATTATAAAATTCTACATGTTTTAAATTTCTTGTAAATTTATAACTCTAACTCAATTCAAATATATATATAAATAAAACACTAATTATATGAATTCACCTAATATATAGACCCAACATATATATTCCTCAAAATCTTCTCATTACCAAATCATTTCTCATGTACCAACCATTATTACATAATCTACTCTTTCATAATACTTTAACGCAATCAACCCCATATTTCATAACTATTCCATTGATCTCAAAAGTACTGAAAAAGACGGTTTTCAGTGCTAGTTATCCAGTTACAGAAGCGACCCTTGCAGAATCACAGCTTCTCTGTCAGAGGCTCAACAGTCCCACATTTTGGTGGATCCACCATTGACGGCGAGCACAAATTCTTGGAATTCTCCGTCTGCGCCGATTTCTCCGATGCACTTCCATTGTCAACCTGAAATTTGAAGCAGATGGACATTAGGGTTCTGGGGAAGAACCATCATCGTTTGCTTGCGGCGAGCACATTAGGGTTTTGGAATTATCTGCTTGCAACGAGCACATCATCGTTTGCTTTAGAGCCGACTTCATCCCTACCCAATCCTCCGCCGACTTCATCTCTTTTATTCATTGGAATCAAATTCAGCAAATTCGAGTTCCTAGTTCACCAAATTCAGTAAATTCGAATTATCGGGTAAATTCGAGTTCCCAAATTCACCAAATTCAGATTGAAAATTTTTAATTGTTTTGGGTGGGTGGCAGTGGTTTTGCTCCGATGGGTTTAGATGTGTTTCGATGTTGGCGACGATGGCAGTGGCTTTGCTCCAGTAGCGGTGGCTTTGTTTCGATGTTGGCGGCGGTGACTTTGCTCCGGTCGATTTTGATGGTGGTAGCTGATTGGGATGGGAAAAGAGGGGCTGGTGGGTGTAGAGGGGTTGAAAAGGGCATTAAGGTTATTTTATTCTCGCCGTTATCAGTTAGGTGGCGCAATGCAATTTTTAAGAATAATAGAAAAGATAATGATATATGATAGAAATGTAAAGGGTTTAAATGTAATTTATCTTATTTATAATAATGAAACTGATTATGGCATTTATTTATTTTTAACTCGATCCATAAAGATGAGTCAAAAAAATAAATTTTTTTATTAACAAAATATTAAAAAAAAAAGAAAAAAAAAGTCAAAATAAGCCAATAAATAAATTTTATATTGCTTATTTTTAATTTTAGTGAATTTTTTTTATTTTTTGATCAAATTTTTACTTTTTCGATTCATATTATCGAGATGATTTGAGAAAATAAAACTTTTTAATCAAAAAATTTAAAAAAATTCAAAAAAAAAAACAAAAACAAGCAAAAGTCATGAAAATTAACCAAATATGGTTAGATGAGAGCGATGTAAAAAGAATTATTAGGTACTTTCGGAACACTATGCGATATTATTCACATATTAAAATTTTATAAATGAGGATATGCGATGCACACTAGATGAATCACCATTATTTTCTACTTATCAAACAAATATAAACTAATATTATTTATATGCGTAGAATAATTTTTGTTACATGTTTGAATAAAAGCACTATGTAGACATATCATATGATATTCTAGAACTACTAAATAATTAGTCAAAATAAAGTATAAAATCACGTGGATATTATTCTTATTGTTTATCTTCATTAATTGGATCATTAGTTTGTAGATTTGTATATAACGGTTTATGTAGATGCGTCTATGAGTATTTTTTAATTATTTTGTGCAAGAGGAAGAATTCCTCTAATTCTATGAATTTTTTTAAAATATGTTTTCTTGAGTATTATTTTGAAAAGTTCCTAATCACCTAGTATTCCACCAATTAATAACTCTAGATTCTAAACTTTTATTAAATGAGAAAAAAATTCACATGACAAAAATGCTATAGATGCATAATGGAGAAGAGGAGTGAATTTTTTTTTTCTTACCATTTTTTATGTGTGAATTGGTAATCAACCCACCACATTTAAAAATCAGAGTTTTTACTTATAAGAATTTTATTATTATTAATAATTAATTTTTACTGTTAGTTCACTTATAATAAATACTAGGGTAAACTACACCTAAACTACTTGTATTCATTTAAAATATTTTTTTTAATTTCTAAAATACTATTATACTCCTATAAAAAAAATACTATTAAACTCTCTGATTTTACCAAAAATAATTAACAATTTGTCATCTTCGTCGTCAACCATTAGTTGACTTAACCTTTATTAATCTATTAAAAATAATTTAACTTTTATTTTTATTATCCTTTTCTTAGTTTTTTATCTCTATAAATTCACAAATTAATAAAATTATATTTTTAATTGGGTGTTTTAAAATTAATTAATTAATTATCAAATTATTAATAATATTTTATATTTTATTTTTAAATTATTAAAATTAAATTAGTAAATACTTTTAAACATGAATAATAATTAATCTATATAACAAATTAGCATGATTAATGTGACATTTATCTATTTTATTCAAAAGCTCTTATAGCTTCTAACTAATCCACTGGTGAGGGAGGCATATGAGGCACAGGAGAGTGGGCCTGAAAGAAAAACACAATTTGATTCAAAGGCTCCTATTGCTTTTAACTATTCCACGGGGAAGGAATATGAGCCACATGAGAGTGGGCGTGGAAGAGAAACACAATTTGATCCAAAGGCTCTTATTACTTCTAACTAATCTAACGGCGAGAGAGGAATCAAAGGAACAAGAGAGTGGGCGTAGAAAAGAAACACTATTTGATCTAAAAGCTCATATTTCTTCTACCTATTCCAACGATAGGGGAGCCACATAAGAGTGGCTCTGTAAGAGAAACACAGAGAAGAGATCAAAGGATACGTGAAAAGGAGACCAGCGCTTCTCTGACATAGAAAGAAACACAAAGTTATAGGGAGGAGATTGGTGCCTCTCTGACACTGCTGCCTAAACGTCGCCTCACTGACCTCAGCGCCTCTTACGATGGCTTCTCTTGCTGCTTACTCTCCCGCACTCGATTTATCGGCCTCTCTCGCCTCTCGCCTCTCGCTCTCTCACACTCTCAGTTCCCCTCTTACCACTGACGCTTACTCAATGGCTTAGATCTATCCTATCTTGCTCGCTGCGCTGACAGCCTTACTATCCTTCCCTATCTGCGCACCCATCTCTCTCACACCAGAGAACCCCTAGAATCCAAATACAAAGGAGGCTCTCTCTAGGGCACCTCGATTAAATGCAGAAGGCTCTCTCTATTTTTACATCAAAGTCCATTTCGTATTTCGAATCTCTTGGCTAACAAGCGGCAGTGGGCGGTGACAACGGAAGGAATACCACCATCTTCTCCTCTCTAGAACTTCGAAACACCATAATCAATCATTGAGCACCACCATCATCCACCGAGCTAACGAGATCGTCATTCCTGGATAAGATCTGTAAGATATTTCGATTTCCTCAATTAACATCTAAATTTCCTTAATAAAGATTCTCATTCTTAGTGCCATTTTCGCAGTTCTATCGGTGGCTGTCAGGCCCCAAACATTCGGGTCACGCGAAAGCCCACCAAAATACCCATTTAAGAAAAATAAGTTTCACAGTTGATAATGAAAACGTACAACATTTGAATAAAAATTTCCACAGTTCAACTCTCATAAACTGTAAAATATGCATTCTCATACATGAATAAACAAATCGCCCAAAGGCGTACAACACCAGCCTCAACATGCGGCACTGTGTAAGTACATGTCTCAAAAAGAAAAAACTACAACAAGTCTTCCATCACCTCTGCAACTAGGTCATCTCATCATGCTCATCTGAAAAGGTTTTACAGCAAAATTTCACATCGTGAGCTGAAACCCAATAGATCATAGACAATAAAACTGTAAAGCAGGTTATGCAATTACACACACACGGGCTCAACCACATGAGCTAAAAAGGTTTTCCTTCCAAAATCTCAAGTTTTCATCAGACTATCACGAGTCTCAAAAGGTTTTACCTAAAAAAAATTCACGTTTTCCATTCTTCAAACTATGCATATCATCCTAACAGATATCATGCCACAGTTAAGAGAAAACTGTAAATAAAATAGTAAGTTCCACTCAGGCCACTCAGCCGAGGACAAAGATATAAATGTAGTCCTATGTACCGACTCTATCACATCGACAAAGGTAACAACTATAGACTCTCGTCCATTACCCTTGATCCGTAGGTTTAGTAATGACAAGTTCTATACGGAGTTAAAACAAGAACGCCATTAAAGGAGGCAACCGACTTAGTTTACGGGGTCACACCCGAGGGCACTAAGCACCCACACAACCACTTAATTCACGGGATCACACCCGATGGCACTAAGCACCCACCAACCTCGTTTATGGGGATTAACCCGAAGGCACGTAGAGACCTACTCTGCACACATTTTTAGACTTACATCGAGGAGCAATGGAAGCCTAATTCAACACACACACTGTCACGGTATATCTAAGGAGAACATTTCAAAACCCACCGTAGCTCAACTACGAAAATCCGTAAAATAATTTATACACCACATGCATAAAAGAGATCCAATCCATCAATATGGAGATCTAAAATTACTTCCAATAAAACGTTTAAAAGGTGAGACTTAACCCCGCGGGTTAGCTCTCAACCTCCAAAATCACATTTTCACCCGATTTCACAAATCACCGTTTTCAAACCTCCTTTTGAAAACTATGGATACCACGTACCCGAAACATGCATACAACCGAGAAAATGCGTAAAAACTCCACTTTTACCCAAAAATCACGGTTACATATGAAAATCACATTTGATGCATTTCTACCCAGTGAAAACACGTATAATTACATAAAACACCCTTATACAGTAGTAGGGTCTAGAATCCTACCTCGGAGAGTCAAGAACTCGACGTCCCAAAACTAAACGGCGTCAGAACGAGAATCTGACCGAATGAATGCGAAGCCCTCGGCCCTGATAGTAAGGATCCACAAAGGAATCAACAATAAACCAAGCCCCGGGTCCTCAAAGCCTGAGAGAATGAGGAGAAAAGGGAAACTTAGGTCTGAAGAAATGTTTTTCTCCCAAAAACACTGCCACTGGAACCTTTATAGAAAACCAAATTTCTTTCTATTCAGTGGACCGAACTCCACAGTTCAGTCGACCGAACTCAGAAAAAGGGGTTCAGTTGACTGAACCCACCTCTCTAGGTGACCGAACTGTAGGGCATAGGCATACTGGAATTTTCTATTGTTTTAAGGCTCAAAAACCAACCCAAAACAGCTAACCAAGGTCTGGAAAAGCATAAAACATAATTACACATGCTTTTCTACAACTTTAAAGGATAAACCATGCATCGACCCCATCATATACTGGAATAAAAGCATCACGTATATAAACAACTCAAAATTACAAGGTTTAGGGTCTAACAACTCTCTCCCCTTAAGGAATTTTGCCTCCAAAATTCACAACAAGGTCACAAGATAAACAAGTCTGGATATCTAGCATGCATCCCAAACTCAAGCTCCTATATCGCTTTTTCAACCCCGTGATGATGCCATAAGATCTTGACATAGGCGATTGTTCTGCCCCAAAACACCTGCTCTTTTATATCAAGAATCCTCACTAGACGCTCCTCATAGGTGGCATTCTCATCAACCCGCAGCTCCTCCCAATCTAACACATGTGAAGGATCAGGCTCGTACCTCCGAAGCATAGAAACGTGGAACACGTTATGCACAGATGCTAACTGAGGTGGCAAAACCAAACGATAAGCAACCTCACTAATCTTGTTAAGGATCTCCAATGGTCCAACGAAACGAGGTGATAGCTTCTCGCTACAACCAAATCTCATCAAACCTCTATGTGGCGAGACCTTCAGAAACACATGATCCCCCACTGCAAACTCCAAAGGTCGCCTCCTTTGATCTGCATAACTCTTCTGGCGGTTCTGTGCTGTTAGTAGGCGCTGGCAAATCACAGCAACCTTCTCTGTCATCTCTAGCACCATATCGGGTCCCAAGACTGTGGTCTCCCCCACATTTGTCCAACACACGGGCGATCTACACGGTCTACCATACAAATCCTCATACGGTGCCATCCCAATACTAGACTAATAGTTGTTGTTGTTTGAAAACTCTGCCAAAATTAGATGATCCTCCCACGAACCTCTAAAATCAAGGACACAAGACCTCAACATATCCTCCAGAATCTGTATAGTCCTCTCTGACTGGCCGTCCGTCTGGAGGTGAAAAGCAGTACTGAACATCGAGTTCATTCCCAAGGCCCTCTGTAGACTCTTCCAAAAGCGCTATGTGAAGCGCGGGTCTCGGTCTGGAACAACAGATAATGGCACTCCATGCAATCTAACTACCTCCATGACGTATAAGCTACCATGTTGTTCTACCGATTTCCTCACTCGGATGGGGAGAAAGTGTGCAGACTTCATCAGCCTATCAACCACAACCCATACGGCGTCATGTCCCCTAGGTGACCGAGAAAGTCATGACATAAAGTCTATCGTGGCATGCTCCCACTTCCACTCTGATATAGGCAACGACTATAGCAATCCTGCCGGTCTCTGATGTTCCACCTTTACCTGCTGACAAGTGAGGCATCGGGAAACAAACTAGATCGCATCTCGCTTCATCCCTGTCCAATAGAACTGACGACGTAAGTCATGATACATCTTCGTGCCTCCAAGATGCACGGCAAGACGAGAATGATGACACTCACGTAATAGATTAACTCGGCATGACTCTAGCACAAACAACCTGCCTACCAATCTCAAACTCTGATCAGAACCCACAATCCATCCTGCTGTATTCTCGCCACTAGCAACGCAGCCTCGTATCATCTGAGCCTCCTGATCCGTCCGCTGGACCTCCAGTACACATGCTATAAACGCTGGTCAAGTAACTACAGAAAACAAGGTGGCACCCGTCTCAATCTCCTTGAGGCATAAATCAAACTCCCCAACATCTGCATGCATGTCCCACTCACGTATAGCCACAGAAGCCAACGATCCATGAGATCTCCTACTGAGCGCGTCAACCACCACATTGGCCTTCCCTGGATGATACTGCAAATCAAAATTATAATCTTCTAACAACTCCATCCATCGTCACTGGCGCAAGTTCAGGTCCTTCTACGAAAATAAGTACTTTAGACTCTTGTGATCGGAGAAAACCTCGAAATGCTCACCATACAAATAGTGACGCCATGTCTTCAAAGCGAAGACCACGGCTGCTAACTCCAAGTCATGTGTAGGATAGTTCTGCTCGTGAGTTTTCAACTGCCAGGAATCGTAGGCTACAACCTTACCCTCCAGCATCAAAATACATCCAAGACCGTCATGGGAAGCGTCATAGTATACAGTATATCCCAAGCCTCACTCTGGAATGATCAAAACTGGCGGACTAGTCAACCTCATCTTCAGCTCTTGAAAAGTTGACTCACAGGACTCACTCCAAGCAAATACCACTTCCTTCCGAGTTAGACGCGTCATCGGTGCAACAAGCCTAGCAAAGTCCTTCACGAACTGTCTGTAGTAGCCTACTAAACCCAGAAGTATCTCAAAGACACTCTTCGGTCACTCCCAACCGGTAATAGCATCTGTCTTCGACGAATCCACAACGACTCCATCAGTAGATACTACATGTCCATAAGGTCCAGCCTCTATACCCACGTATACACCATAAGCTATCATGCTATGTTAGGAAAACCCTGTAACACATGCAATCAAGCACACATACATCCTCACAAGGTGATGTACCCTCTTTCCCATGGCTTATAGGTATTCGAACCGAGAACTTTGATACCAAGTTGTCACGCCCCGACATCCGGGTCACGCGAAAGTCCACCAAAACGCCCATTTATGAAAAATAGATTTTTTTGCAGTTGAATATCAAAATATACAACATTGGATAAAAACTCCCCACAGTTCAACTCTCATAAAAACTGTAAATCATGCAATCTCATACATGAATAATAGCATCGCCTCAAGGCGTACAAAATCGCCCATCACAGGCATTACTTGTAAAAGTACATGTACAAAAACAGGAAAAACTACAGTAAGTCTTCTATCACCTCTACAACTAGATCAACTCGTTATGGTCACCTGAAATTTTTTTTTAGAAAATTCCACACCGTGAGCCGAAGCCCAATAGAACATAGACAGTAAAACTGTGAAGCAGGCTATGTAATCTTACACACATGGGCTCAACCATGGGAGCCTAAAAGGTTTTTTCATAAAAAACCAACGGTTTTCAATCAAACCTCCACGGGCCTCAAAACGGTTTTATCTCATAAAATTCACATTTTTCATCCTTCAAACTATGCATATCATCCTAACAGATATCATGCCACAGTTAAGGAAAAGCAGTAAAACACAGTATTCTCCACTTCGGTCACACTGCCGAGGAGACAAAATATAAATGAGATCCTATGTACTGACTCTGCCCTACAGACAAAGGTAACAACTATAGACTCTCATCCATGACCCTGAACCCACAGGCTTGGTACTGATAAGCTCTATACAGAGTCACAGCAACGTACTCAATTTACGGGTCGAGCCCGAGGGTCCAGAGCACCCATCACCCACTCAATTTACAAATTTCCACGACCGAGCGTACATAGCACCTACTACTTAATTTACGAAACCTGAGCCTGAGAGTACAAAGCACCCAATACACTCAATTTACGGGGACTAACCCGAAGGTACAGAGCACCTACGCTACGCACATTTTTAAACTTACACCGAGGAGTAATAGAAGCCCAACTCAACCAAGCCCACTGTCACGGTACATCTAGAGATAACAGTTAAAAATCCACCGTAGTTCCACTATGAAAACCAGTAAAATAGCTTATATACGCGTGTATAAGAGATCCCATCCATCAACATGGAGATCTAACACCATTTCCCACAAAACATTTGAAAAGGATGAGACTCAACCCCGCGGGTTAGCTCCAAACCTCTAAAATCACGTTTTTCACCGTTTTCACAAAATATCACGTTTTCAAACCACCTTTTAAAACCACGGATGCCAACACACCCGGATCATGCATACAACCGAGAAAAAAGCATAAAACCCCATTTTTACCCAAAAACTACAGTTACACATGAAAATCACGTTTTATGCATTTCTACCCGGTGAAAACGTACACAATTACATATATCACCCTTATACAGTAGTAGGGTCTAGAATCCTATCTCGGAGAGTCAAGAACTCGACGTCTCAGAACTGAACAGCGTCAGAACAAGAATGCGACCGGATATATACGAAGCCCTCAGCCCCGATAGTAAGGATCCACAAAGGAATCAACAAAATCCAAGTCCCGAGCCCTCAAATCTAGAGAGAATGAAGAGAAAAGAGTTTCTTAGGGCTGAAGAAACGTTTTTGTATCAAAAATCACGCCACTGCCGCTTTTATAGAAAATGGAAAATTACATAGTTTAGTCGACCGAACCCAGAAAAACCAGTTTGGTCGACCGAACTGGACCCCCCAGTTGACCGAACTCCTCCACAGAGGCGTATTGAAATTTTCTTCATGGTTTTCAAGCCAAAAACCATTCCAACTCACCTAATCAAGGCTTTTGGTCCAAGCACAAGCCAAACAAGCCTCTATTGAACCCCCAAAAAGCGTGTAACACATCTACACATGCTTTTCTATAACTTTAAAGCATAAACTATACATCGATACTATCATATACTAGAACAAACACATCAAATATATAAATAACATAAAAGAACAAGGTTCCGGGTCTCACAGACCTACTGCTGAAAAGAGCTCCAAGGCCTTGGTCGGGCTCTAAATAGTTTTGACCTACTGGGGCCGACCGAGTCATTTAGGTGACTTGGTGAAAAAAAACTTCAAGACCTTGGTCGAGCTCTGAGCAGCTCCGACTTACTTGGACACAAGGCTATTTTGCTGTCTTGACCCTCATATTGAAGAAATCCCATAGAAGCTGAGTTTTTATTAATAATTGGCATGGATACATTATTGGTAGTACTTGCTTAGGTGTTCCACATTTCAAGAGTGTGGTAGCACCATACCTGCTAGATCTTTAATTCGGTACACCTATGCACGAACCCTCTACTCTACTTGATAGGGTCCTTCCTAGCTCGGTCCCAACTTTCCTTACTAGGGATCTTTAGTGGACTGAGTCACTTTTCTCAAAATGAGATATCCCTTGCTAAACTCTCTTCCCTTAACTCTCTTGTCATACTGTTTCTTCATTCTCCACTGGTATGTGGCCACTCGGATGGCTACTTGCTTTCGCACTTCCTCGAGGGTATCAGGTTTGCTCGAAGGCCCTCTTCATTGTTTTTATCTTCAAACCAGGTTATTCGAGCATTGGGTCGCCTAATTTCGATTGGAATGACCGCTTCAATTCCAAAGGCCAGCATGAACGGTGTTTTCCTTGTGGTGGTTTGTGTGGTCGTTCGGTATGCCCAGAGGATGGTTGGTAACTCTTCTGCCCATAGTCAATTTGCATTCTTGAGCCTTATTTTAATCATTTTGACAAGCATCCAGTTAGTTACCTCGACCTGCTCGTTGGCTTGAGGGTGAGCCAGAGTGGTGTAATGCGCCCTTATTCCTAACTGATCACAGGATTTCCTGTACTTTTTGTTATCAAACTACCTTATGTTGTCACTTATGATGACCCTTAGTATTCTGAACCTTCACACGATTAACTTCCAAACAAAACTTACAGAGTTTTCCTTTGTTATTTTGGCCAGCGGCTCGGCTTCTACCCACTTGGTAAAGTAGTCGATGGCAACTATAGCGAACTTGGTCTGTCCTTTCCCGAGTGGAAAGGGTCTGGCCAAATCTATCCCTCACTGAGCAAAGGGCTATGACGAGGCAATAACTGTCATCTTGGTAGGCGGCTGTCTTGACACATTTGCGAACTATTGGCACTTGTGTCACACTTCTTTATTAGAGTGAAGGCGCCTCGTGTCATGATTAGCCAATAGTATCTTACTCGCAAGGCTCTGTGCACAAGGGCTCGTCCCCCTGCGTGGTTGCAACATATCCCTTCATGAATTTCTCTCATAACATAGCCTGCTTCTTCTTCAGTCAGGCATCTAAGGTATGGAAGCAACAAGCCTTGTTTGTAAAGCTGTCCATCCAAAATTGTGTACCGATTAGCCATGTGTTGCAATCTTCTAGCCTCATTTTGATCGATCGGACGTATCCCTTCCTTAAGGTACGCCATGGTTGGTTCTATCCATGTTACACGTACTCGGGTTTCTCCTACCTTGAGAACCTCACATTCCCCCCCCCCCCCCACCACTTTAATCCTGGCTCTGCGAGATATTAGAAAGGAGCATGGTTGTCTAGCTCTTATTCAGGGGAAGAAGCTGCCTTTGCAAAGGCATCTGCCTGCTAGTTTTACTTTCTCGGTATTTGGTTGATTGAGAAGTACTGAAAGTGTCGACTTATTCTCTGTGCTGCCTTTTGATAGGCAACCATCATATCCTCATTTTCTTTAAACTCGTAGTGCATTTGGTTAACCACTAACTAAGAGTCACTGTACATCTCGATCTACTCGACTCTCACCGCCTGAGCGAGCCGCATTCCTACAATTGCTGCTTAGTACTCGGCTTTATTACCGATGGTCTTGAAACTGAAACTGAGTACACATTCCAGTGTGTCCCCTTAGGGTGACACGAGAACGATCCTAGCTCCACTTGCTTTTACATTAGCTAAGCCATCCGTATATACCTTCCAGATTAGGGGAGCCTGATAGCTCTATCTCCGTATTTCGTTCGTCTATTCCATTAGTGAATCCTACCACAAAGTCAGCGAGAGCTTGCCCTTAATGGCCATTTGGGGCTAATACCTTATGTCAAAATCTCTCATCTCCAGGGATCACTTAGTTAATCTCCTCGAGAGATCTGGCTTCTGCATCACTTGTCACAGCAGCTGATCGGTCGGAACAATTATGGTGTAGGCTTGAAAGTAGGGACACAATCTCCTTGTCGAGACGACTAATGAAAATGCTAACTTCTCTAGGTCTGGGTACCTACTGTTTGCCCCTCGGTATGCCCAGTTGATATACTATACTGGCTTTTAAACTCCTTTTTGGTATTCCTTGATCAGGGCTACGCTTATCGCAGACTCAAACATAGCTAGGTAGAGGAATAATTCCTCTCCTGGAGTTGCTCAAGATAGCAGGGAGGCATGGATAGGTAATCTTTTAGCCCTTTGAATGCCTTCTTGCACTCCTCCGTCCACTCGAAGGCTTTTCTCAATGTTTTAAAGAAAGGGAGGCATCGATCAGTTTCCTTCGAGATGAATCGATTAAGTGCTGCTATCCTGTCAGTAAGCTTTTGTACCTACTTTGTGTTCCATGGGGAATGCATCTCTCTGATCTCCTTGATCTTCTTAGGATTTGCCTCTATTCCCCTCTAGCTCACCATGAAACTAAGGAATTTTCCTCCAGTGATGCTGAAGGCACGCTTGGCTAGGTTCATCCTCATATCGTACTTTTTAAGTACTCAGAATGTCTCCTTGAGATCGGCTAGATGGTCCTCGGCCACCTTGCTTTTGGTTAGCATGTCATCCACAAAAACTTCCATAGTTGCTCCCTGAACATGTAATTCACCAATCGTTGGTAAGTTGCTCCTGCATTCTTGAGGTCGAAAGGCATAACGTTGTAGTAGTAGAGTCCTCAGTCGATTATGAAAGAAGTCTTCTCTTGGTCGGCTGGGTGCATCCTGATTTGGTTGTACCTTGAGAAGGCATCCATGAAGTTGAGGTGTTCGTGCCCTGCTATAGAGTCCACCAATTGGTCGATCCTAGGTAGGAGTAGCTATCCTTGGGGCAGGCCTTGTTCCTGCCAGTAAAGTCCACGTACATTCTCCATTTTCCATTGGGCTTCTTCACCAAAACGACATTCGCCAGCCACTTAGGATATTACACCTCGTTGATAAATTTTGCTTCCAGTAATTTGTTGACATCAGTAAAGATTGCTTCATTCTAATCTTTGGAAAAAGTCCTTGGTTTTTTCTTGAGCAATCGAAAACTTGTGTTTACGTTGAGTCGATGTTCCATAACCTCTGCTCGTATGCCTGGCATGTCTTCATGAGTCCAGGCGAACATTTTTCGATGTTGCCTCAGGAACTGCAGTAGCTGTTGTTGCTCTAGTTCGGGCAGAAGACCACTAATGAACACCTTCTGGGTCTAGTTGGTCTGTGTCGAGGGGGAGGCCGAGGAGTTGTTCGATCGATTCGGGCCTCTCCCTCATGTTTTCTTCTCGAGACTCTAAAGTGTCGATTGTTAGCGATTCCTTGCCGTTTGGGCTCCTAAGGGAGGTAGAATAGAATTATCTTGCAATGATTTGGTCAACCCTGAGTTATTCAATCCCATATGGAGTTGGAAACTTAATGATTAGGCTAAACATGGATATAATAGCCTTGAAAAGGTTTAGGGATGTTCTTTCTAGTATGGCATTATACACTGAGGGGCAGTCAACCACTAGGAATGTGATTTTTCGATTAGACTGATTCGGGCTGACCCCCATGGTTAAGGGTAGCTCGATGGCACCGAGGGGTTAGATCTTTTCTCTAGTAAACCCCACTAAGGGGAATCTGATCGAGGTCAACCGATTTCTAGCAATGTTGAGTTGATAAGAGGCTTTCAGAAATAGAATATCCGCTGAGCTCCCATTGTCTATCAGTATCCTCCGCACTTGGTAGTTGGCCAGTACCATTGTGAACATCAAGAGGTTGTCATGAGGATGCTGAATACCTTCTCCGTCTAGGTCTAAAAAGGTGATCACTTCCACCCTTTCATCCACTGTGCTCCTTACCAAGCGATTAGTGGTGAGGACTTCCATTGGGATCTTCGCTCGCAATCTTCTTGAATGTGCTCGTCTTGATGAGCTAGTGTGCTTTCCTCTTGCGAATCTGTCAGCTATGACCCGAATCTCTCCAGCTATCTCCCGATCTGCCTATGGTTCCTCATATGCCTTCTGTGTCTTCTCTTTGCTCAGTTGGTCAGCCACGAATCGACGTAGCCAACCTTTTCGAATAAACTCTTGTATATGCTCCTTCAGGTTAAAACAGTCTTCCATGTTATGTCTGTGGTCCTTGTGGAACCTACAATACTTATCCTGGTTCCTCTGGTCATGCGTAGTCCTCAGCTTCTTCAGCTACTTCAGATTGGGGTCGTCGCATATCTAACAAAACTTGGTCAGCTGGCGTGCTTAGAGGGTATACCTCTTAAACCGGTAAGGGGGAATTCACGGCCTTTTGTTGTTTGATCGGCATTTTTTTGTTTAACTGGATGAGATTAACTCTTTCAACCTCTCTCAGCCTCCTTGACCAGTCTGGTTCACTCAGCCGTTGATGCTTGGGCTTTCTTTTTTGCTCGAGTTGAGGCTTATCTTTCCTAGTGTTCATTGCATCATTTGCGTTCATGTGCCTTTGAGCTTTAGCTATGCTCTCGGGCGAAGCTTTGGATAGAGAGAACAAGAACTTAGCAGATTGCAACCCTACTATGAATGCTACTATAGTCACCTTGTCATCTATGTCATCAACTTAGAGTGTCTCGATGTTAAATCTAGATAGGTAATCATTGAGCAATTCTCTGCTTTCCTGCGTGACGCTTAAGAGGAAAGTGGCCGAGCAGCACTGCCTTTGTCCCTCAATAAAGCTTTTATGCATCTCCACGCGGTCCCCAATGAAATCATGTGCTGTGCGTTCCCAACTACCTTAAAGGTTGCGCTGCTCGACCAATCAAGTGTTGATCCTTTTAGGGTAGTTGGGAACACTCAGCACATAATTTCATTGGGGACCGTGTAAAGATGCATAAAAGCTTTATAAGTTTCCAAGTGGCCCATGGGGTCTTTTATCGCATCAAATGCTTCCATCTGGGCCATCTTAAACTTCAATGGCAGGGGTTCCATCATTATCACAAGCGAGAATGGGAGGTCAGTCCTCTACACAAGTTCATTCATGCCGCTGATCATCTTGCCTTTTACTGTCACCATGACGTTTTGGATCTATTCCCTTATTCATCTCATTTCAAGCTCGATCGTGGCAGAGACCTCAGATCTGATATCTGGATAGACTTTCTTGGCGTAGGGAGGATCCATAATCCTTCAGATGACTTATCGGTTTTCAACCTCCTCTCGATCATGATGGTTGTTGATGTTCCCTATGACCCCTAATCTTTGGCAGGGGGAACATCGTCGTTGGTGGGAACGGGTTGGCTTAGCCCCCATGGTTTAGAGGCACGAGATTAGCCCCTTCGACATTAGGCAAGCTGGTGTAGATCGGTAGGGACTCCGTCGCTTGAGCCTCGAACAGTTGGTGGAGAGCATGTGCCTGTTGTGTTAGTTCTTGGACCAAGTAGGTTAGATCAGCCAACAGTTGATTGACGCGTGGGTCGATGAACCCTTCCATCGCGGGTGGTCGTTGACGATTGTTGTCGGATGTCATGGCTCTCATTTCCACCATCGAGTGTGTTGAAAAAACATATTCCCACATACGACACCAAAGTGATACCTCAAAAAGATGGATCCAAGCCAATTGTTGTCAAGCTTGAAGGAGATCCCCTTTTTACTAAGTCCCCATAGCATGCTCTTGAGACCTAAAAGGCCAGAAAATAGTTATCTTGATACCGGTGGGGTGCCGACTAAATACCCTATGAAGATTAAGTCTGTAGTTCTTACTTATAATGGTGTAAAAATAATAATTGAAACTTTTAATCTCCTCCCTTTTCTAGGGACGTTAACATTGCTTATATAGGAGCTTAAGCATGGAGATGGGGGTGGAACCCCCGTATCTTGCATGGAGAGTGATCAAGTTTGAATTTTTCATTTTGACCCATCAATCATGGTAATCGGCCTTTAATATTCAGTGCTTATAATCCGCAGTGGTGCTCGCACTCGGTCGCTCGAGCATAGATGATCGACCCCCATCATCCATAGTAAAACATGATAAAGTACAAGCTAACCTAACGGTTGAGTGAAAGGGAAGCCTAACACCTTCCACTTTCATACCTTAGTCCATTGACCATTTTTCAATGGTAACGTAGACTTATAGCCTATTTTTATTTTTTTAGTTTTTCTCAAAAACTAAGTGGCAACTCCATACTTCACATGTTTGGATATTTGTACCTTTCTTTTTCTAAAAAAATATTTTTTTTTTCAAAAATGGGTGTCCAAACATGATTGTCGTTCAAAAAGAAAAACGGACCAACCTTTCTTTTCCAAAACGCCCGCACATTCCTTCATGAAGATTTTGATGAAAAAATCTACATGCACTAGCCTTGGGGTTACTCAGTCAAAGGAAAGAGGAGATGGTCTGTAAAGTGAAGAAAAGTCTATATGGGCTAAAACATTCACCCAGGCAGTGGTACAAAATGTTTAATAGCTTCATGACAGATACCAGGTTTAGTAGATGTCATAGAGATCACTATTGTTATATTAAGTAGTTTACCTTGTCGTATTTGATACTTTTCTTGCGTGTAGATGACATGCTAATTACATGATCAAGCATGGATGAGATTTTAAATCTCAAGGCATAGTTGTCCAGGGAATTGTCCATAAAGGATTTGGGGGCAGCTAAATGGATACTTGGCATGAGAATCAATAAGGACAGAAAGGGCAGCAAGCTGAAGCTTTCACAGTTAGAGTATGTTGAAAAGATCTTGTAACAGTTCAACATGGAAGGTGTTAAGCCTATTAGCACACCTTTAGAAAGTCACTTCAGACTTTCAAAGGAATAGGGAGCTATTACAGAGGAAGAGAAGAGTTATATGGCTAAGGTACCATAAGTGTCAGTCGTAGGTAGCCTGATGTACGCTGTCACACCCCAAAACCCAGGATTCTTTTCAAAAATAAACATACATTCCATACATGCATAATATATCGCCTCAAGGCTTACAAACATTATTCCAAAAAGGGTAATACATGTAACTGTACATGATTCCATAACAAAAAAAAAAGGAAAACTCCGAAGAGTCTTCTGCCACCTCGGCTCCTCAAGGCCATCCTTCGTGATCACAAATTTTCACAAATCCCACAACTTGAATCGAAACCCAATAGAAACATATTATAATGAAATAAAGCAATATATGCAATCACATAGCATAAGATCGACTCAACTACACGAGCCTCAAAGACGATTTTTCTTCCTTAAAACCAAACGATTTTCCATCAATAAAACCCATCGATTTTCCATCAATAAAACCACGCATTTCAAACAATGCAAATAACGTCAACAGTTAAAGAAAAATAGTAATAAAATGTTATTTTTCACTCAGTTCCCACGACCAACAATAATTCCTATGTATCGACTCTGTTACACCCGGGATAAAGGTAACAATTATAGACTTTTATCCATTACCCTAAACCCAAGCCATACAAAGACCAGCTAGGTAATGACAAGTTTTATACGGAGTCACGATAACGCACACCACCCAATGAGGCAACCACTTCATTTATGGAGGTTAACCCGAAGGAGCGAAACACCTACTTGCGCAAAATTTTTGGACTTTCACCGAAAAGCAATGGCGGGCTAAATACACACACACTGTCACGGCACATCTATCGAATCATTAAAAATTAATGCGTAGCTCGACTACAAAATATTTAAATCTGTATAATAATCATATACAAAACATCCAACGGCCATCCGCCATGTCATCCATTAACCATGGAGACCAAATAACATTTTCAAAATGTTTCCACCATTTCTACCAAAACGTTTAAAAATCGAGACTTAACGTCAAGAGTTAGCTCCGAACCTCCAAAAAGTTAGGTTTCATTGCTTTACATAACTGTCTCCGTTTTCAAACCACCTTTTCAAAAACCACAAACCTCCACACGTCCACCAACATGCAATAAACTAAGAAAATGCAAAACATGCCTTTTTATCCGAACAAACATGGTTTAAACATAAAATCTAACATGTATAGCATTTTTCTACGGTAGAAAAGTATATAATCGTATGTAACACCCTTTAAAGACAAGATAGACTAGGATCCTACCTCGTTGAGTTAAAAACTCGATACCTCAAAAAACGTGCTTTGCCAAAATGAGATTTCGTCCGAATGAACGCGAAGCTCACTACACAGATACTAAGAATCCACTATCCGATCACTAAAAAATGAGCCCGGGTCCACCGAAAAACTAGAGAGAATGGGGAGGAAAGAAAAGAAGCTTGTGCAAGATGCTAGGTTTTAAAATATCTTCTAAAGCTACTAGAAAATCAAGAATTCTCCGTCGGCAGGAAGTCAGTCGATTGGAAAGCTACTAGAAAATCAAGAATTCTCCGCCGCTACAGGTCAATCGACTGAACACCCAACCTCAGTCGACTGAACCACCAATCAAAACACCCAGTCGACTAAACTCACCCCCTCAGTCGATTGAAAAGCTACTGCCAACACATGGAATTTCTCCAATGCCCAGCCGACGAAAAAACTTCAAAACGGTTCACAACCTCAAAACCAAACAACCAAACCAACCTTTCTAAACCCGAACAAGCGCAAAACACATACGTAAAACACATATAACATACTGTTCTAAAACAATAAATCAAAGACCAACACATCGATTATACAAGCAGAAAAAAAAGGAACCGAGTCTCACATACGCTATGACCTTCACGAGGCCAAGCATTGCCATTGTAGTGGGAGTTGTGAGCAGGTTTATGTCCAATCCGATAAAGAGCACTAGGAAGCAGTAAAGTGAATTATGAGGTATCTCAGGGGTACTACATAATATGCTTTGTGTTATGATGGCTCGGGAATTTAGTTGCAACGTTTTGTGGTTTCAAACCTTGCAGGGGACATTGATAGAAGGAAAAGTACTACAGAGTATGTGTTTACTTTGGGTAATGGAGCAGTCATCTGAGCATCCAGATTGTATAAAATTGTGATAATTTTTAACACAAAGGCAGAATATGTAGCAGCCACGGAGGCATGCAAGGAGTTGATATGGATGAAGGGCTTCTTAAAGACATTGGTTAAAGAACATAACAAATGTCAATTATTTAGTGACACTCAAAGTACTATACATATGGTAAATAACTCGGCATTCCATTCAAGAACCAAATGTATCGACATCAAGTACTATTTCATCCGGTCTTAGTTGGAAGATGGGCGGTTTGATCTGGAGAAAATTCACACAATGAAATCCTACAGATATGCTCACTAAGGTAGTGATAGTGAAGAAGCTCAAGGATTGTTCAGCATTGGTCGGTTTTCAAGCTTAGAAGACGAGAGAAGACTCACACAGGTTTTCTTATTCGGTTCGAGAAAATGGTAGATGACGGGCGTCCGGATGAAAAAGATTACTTGCTTCCATCAAATTATTCCTTCAGCCTGTAAACCCACCTATTTTGTAATGCTGACTTTTTACCAAGTTTCAAGTCTGGTTTAATGATAGAGACTCCATCTCAGCATTCAGGGCACGCTCCCACTCGTCCTTTGCCTTGACCTACAAAGCTTCTTCAAAGCATTTTGGCTCACCACAATCAATCAATAACAGATAATGCAATGAATGTGAATAATGGACTGTAGGCCTACTTATTCTGGTAGACCTTCTGAGAATGGGAGTTTGTGGTTCTGCCTGTAGAGTAGGCTGTGTTCTCATCCCAAGATTCTAAGATTTTGTTAGATGGCTCCTCAAACTCAACATAGTCTAACTCATCTACGACCTCATCGGGTTGATCTTGTCTATTGTTGAACAAAGCAGACTCATTGAACACTACATCCATGCTACTAATAGTTCTTATTTTCTAGATCACATAACCTATACTTGTAGTTATCAGTATCATAGCCAACAAATAGGCACTTCTGAGACTTAGAGTCAGGCTTACCCTTGTTCTCTGACTCAATATGAACATAGGCTATGCATCCAAAAATACGTAAATGAGAAAGTTTTATCTTCTTTTCGGTTCACGCTTCCTTCGGCACTCTATAGTTAAATGCAGCTGAAGGTCCGCTATTGATAAGCATGCTCCTGTGTTCATCGCTTCTGCCCATAACCGCTTTGGCAACCTAGCATGCAACCTCATACTCCTAGCACGCTCCATGATTGTCCTGTTCATACTTTCTACCCACCATTTTTCCTTAGCTTCATTGGGATAGTCTTCAACCTTCTCATCTCGTTGGCTGCACAGTAGTTCTAAAACTCCTTACTATAGTACTCATCATTGTTATTAGACTTCAAACACTTTAGTTTCTGACCTGTTTTATTCTTAACTAGGGCCTTTTAATTCTTAAATATGCCAAACATATTTGACTTGTTCTTATAGAAGGAAATTCATAATTTTTTTGTAGCATCATTAATGAAAGTAGAAAAATACCGTGACATCAAGTGAAGGTACTTAAGACGGTCCCCAAACATCAGTATGAACTAGCTCCAGCCATTCTAATTTTGGAGTCCTTACTTCCTTTGTAAAGCTGCCTTTTTTATGTGTTTCCAAAGACAATCTTCACATAATTGAAAATCAATCTACTCAATTCCCGGTAGCTTCACTTTCATAACCATTACCTCCATTCCCTTCTTGCTCATATTATTGAGCCGTTTGTGCCATGTACCAGCATCAACTCCAAATGTTGCCACTTATATCCTACTATAAGAGCCCGAGGATACTTACAAAGTACCCTTTTTTTTACCCTGCGACAAAGCCAATGACTCTTTGCTCATCTTCTAGGAATCTCCTCCAAATGATGTCACAATCCCAGATTTTGCCAACTGACCCACTGAGATCAAGTTCCTTGTTAAATTGGGCATGTGTCTAACATCTTTCAGCTTAAATATTGTATCGTTAGCTTATGTGATCAGCACCTCACTATTTTCAACTATATTACAAATTTTGTCGTCTCCTAAATACACCCTTCCAAAATTTCCTTTCACATAATCGAGAAGTATATCCATTCGAGGAGTAGTATGGAATGATACTGTTGAGTCTATAATCGAAGAATCTATTTTTGAATCTAATGCACAAATCAAAACATCTATGTTTTCATCAACTGTAATGTTTACTATAGCCTTACCCCCATAAGTTGCATTGTCGCATTATTTTATCAGAGCCTTGTAGCCTTTCTTGAAGTGATCATTATGTTCGTAATTCTAGTAACCACCAGAATTTTGCTTGCCACCCCGTGTGGCTCCGGAATTTAGAATTTTGTTTTAAAAATAAGAGAATTCAAGAAATGTTTAGAAAATTCTTTAATACCTTGAAAAGAAAAATTTGAAAATCTTTTTTATGAAAAATTGAGTTGCCACTTGATTTTTGAGAAAAATAAAAAATAAAATAAAATGAGCCACTGATCTTTAAAACGATAACCAGATAAAGCAAGAATTTGAGGGCTAAGGTACGAACTAGGGAAGGTGTTAGGTCCCCGTTCGTCCAACTATGAGGTTATCATCTACTAATCATCATTGGTTCTTAATTGGATTTTTCAAATGCATGTAAATACAAAAAATAGAGACAAAGAGAGAACATTCAAAATTAAATAAAAAAAATACACAACATATGTATATAGAACACCAAACAAAACAAGTAGCAAAAAAAAATTCTAAATTCTACGGCTTGTAATTTATAACTAAAAGATACATAGAACAAATCGCATGTAATATCACCAAATAACCTAAACTATCATAAACATGATATCAAATGAAGAGATGTACATCAAAATTCATTAAATCCTAACCTTATCGCATAATGGTAACCACATGTAATATCTTAAAATAAGCATAATATGACTTCAAAAAGGAAAAAAAATATATCTTAAAATTCTCTAGATGTTAAACATACCAAAGGTTTTATTGCGAGTTACATACTAGAAACTAACAAAATGTGATAAGTAGTAAACGAATGTTATGGAACCGAAATTAAACTAAAACAAAGTAAGAATGTGGCAATTATTACATAGAAATGCAACAATTACGCACATAACAAAAAGATTATAATATGCTTGCGTAATATTAATGATTACAACTGCATAGATGTTAGTGCTTGAATATAATAGTAGTGATATTAGAAATCACAACCGTGGAGCATGTCGGCACTATTTTAATGAATGGTGGAATTAACAATATACTAGGTGCAAATGTGCAATGTGGACAAAGTAAAATTAAGATTACTTGGATGGTGACAAATATCAATCAAATTAACCTAAACTAATCATGCTTATCATGGGTAATCACATGCTTACAATTCAACAAACTAAATAAAATAACTAGATCACTACACAAGCATCATAAAGGACTGAAGTTGATTTGACCACTCCAAAAGAGAAGAAGTGAAGGAAAAAAAAGGTCAGGGATCCAGACAAAATACCTGAATCGCTGCAATCCGGGTGAATCCCCAAATGGGGGAATGGTGATCAGTAGTCCAATCCTCGGGCAATACTCCAATCCAAGTGTAGGGATGAGTCGAGAATCAAACAGGGTATCGGCATCGATAGTCGTTCTCTTTGTGCTTCGACAGAGTATCGATTTTCAAAATCTGTCGCCTTTCGTCCCGTCAAAACTTCGACATTAGAATTGTCCTCCCAAAATTGTACCAAAGGTACAGTACTTAGAGATTCTTCAACCAATGAGGTGCTGGCACATTTTGGGACATGTCAGGCCTTTTGAAGTTGGCAGTTGTCACATATTTAGAGCTTCCAAGGGTTTCATACAGTGGTCTCCACAATAAAGTTGGTGACCCTAAGGTTCAAAGCTGGTGACTGCTACTTTGGTTAGGATTTCTAAGAGGTTCTTGTAACGGTTATAGAAATCAAAGTTGGCAGTCCCAAGTTCAAAGTTGGCAGCTCAAGGGTTGAAGTTGGCGATTCAAGGTTTTGATGGATTTGATCATTTGGCTTAGATACTGAGCTTGGATCGCTTCCCGAGGATCATTCTGAAGCACCATTCCACTTGATTTTATCATCAAAAATACCTAGACCAACCTAAGATTAGGCAGGGTCAAATTGGGGTGTCTATATCCCGTGATTATGATCTTTCTGGTGACTTAGATCTGTGATTTTGTGGAGTCTTCTGATTTTTTCCATCATTTTCTCTTCCTCTCCATTTGGCATTCCAAGTTGATCTTGATATCGAACCCTCACCCGCTATTCTTCTGCATGATTACTTTCTTAGAATAAATCTGGCAACGTCCTTTAGCTTCAACTTTGCTGATTCTGATGAGTTGCTCACTATCACAATCAAGCCATTCTAACTTTCTAGCAAACTAAACAAAAGGCCTAGGGCTTTGACTTCATCATCAAAGTCAATACCCACATATTCTAATTGATTGTTGATGGTATTAAAATCATTAATGTGTTCAGCAATGACAATGGCATCCGCCATCTTCAATTTAAACAACTTCTTCGTCAGATATACCTTATTCGAAGCTGAGGAATTTTCGTACATCTTTTTCAACATCTTTAACAGATCTGTCATATTCTTCTTTGCAATATTAGATATCACCAACAATGCAAAGTTTAATTATACGATCCCCAGCGCTTTACAATCCAATATTTTCCATTCATCATGTGGCATCCTTTTCGACTTTTCCCTAATCAACGAAAGAAATAAATTCTTCTGGTATAGAACATCTTCGATCTGCATCCTCTAGAGGGCGATGTTCGAACCATTGAACTTCTCAATCTTGATCTTTCCTTCTTTTGTTATGTGTGTTCTTCAACCTCCAAACATAGAGCTCTGATACCAGTTGTTAGGGATTGAATGAAGATGAACAATCTAACTCACAAGCCATTCAAGGCATGTACAAGCCACAAAAAATAGAAAATAAACAAGAAAACAAATACAACGATGCAGCACACAGATTTATATGGTTCAATAAGTTATGCCTACGTCCACGGGCTCATACTTTTCACTATAAACTTTGAAGAATATAATAGTGTTTTGGGGCAAAACTATATCAAAAAACTGGGTCAATCCTCAAAATAGCTGCAACCCTGGCAGCATTAAAAACATAGTCCCAAAACAGACTACTCGATCGGTCATCGAGTCGAATCGATTTATCCATCGGTCTATCTTTGACTTCTCTTGGTATTTTTGCAGACCGATCGATCTGTCTATCTATGTGACATATTTTCTTCACGTTTTTTGAACAGGAAGTGTGACCTTATGTAAACTTTTCATCAGATCATCAAATTATTTAATTTATTTTTTATTATACTCATGGCTCTTCAAGTGGGAACCTAGTTGAGATTCATTGATAAATTCCTAGACTTAAACATCATATTTTATACGTTTTCTTGAGTTGGTAGGTTATATACAATAATTTAATAAACTGGAGTAAATATAATTAGAGAAATTGATATCCAATTTTTTAAACATCCAAGGTCAATCATTTATTTTTTTGTTACTATAGAAAAGTTTGAAGGCTTTTGTTATAATTGCCACATGAGTGTTTTTTAACACATGCTTAACACTAGAAGTGCATCTTCTTAGCGTTGAGTTAATTGATGATCTTCAACTGCACAAATTCGTGTAACTAATCATCAAGTTGGTTTCCTTTTGCTTCAGTCTTGTAATGAGTCTCTAAGATGAGTAGTAAACAAATAGTTTTAATTTGTTCATTTAAGAGGGTAATCTCTAAAGTCAAGGAAAACCTCATCATGGAAACAAAAGTCAAAGGTTAGGTTCATACAAATGGCACCCACTATAGCTCCTCCGAATGACCAAGATTAACAGGTCCACTTGGATAAGGACTTAAAAATTGCTCCTAATAGTTTTTCGTTTATTTTCAACACGCTACTTGTTTTTATGATACACATTATTGAGAGTTTTTATGATACACATTATTTAGTGGTTACAAAATGGAGAATTTTCAGTTCACGCTACTCGATACCCATACCAAGCATTGTAGTTAATTTGAATTGACGTGGCATGCACTTATGTTAAAGGAAAAATATGGTGTGTAGAGTGTGACATAGAAGATTGTAAATTCAAGTGTTTCATGGAGAAGTCTATGCATTCCCTCCGATGCTTGTGTCTTCAAACAATCCTCTTTGAGAAACATGAGAGAGAGAGAGAGAGAGAGAGTGTGTGTGTGTGTGTGTATGATACCCCATACCCTATGCCACATTTGTGGGAGATAGAAACTAAGTCATGTATATAATCAAACATGTGAGCTACTCATAATAAGTTAGGCTTAAGTATTTTAAGCTGCGTTGTTAGACTCTATATTCAAGTTATTGGGCCAATAATTCACATACTTTATTACAAATTATATCAGAACCAACTCTGGTTCCCAGTAGGGCTCTGTAGCTATGTAAATAGAGAAGTAGAGACTCTAAAGATGAGTAAAGGCCCCAAGGTTGTATACTTTGTGCACGCTTATGGGCTACTCTGTGTCCGCTAATTGGCTGCTATCCACATCCCAATTAGGGGTAGAACCTGGCTATGCGACAAGAGCGTCACTCATTTGAGTGTGGGATATTATAATATCCGATTCCGCATTGGTAGGAGATAGAAATTAAGTCTCGTATATAATAAAACATGTGAGCTGCTACTAATAACTTGACTTTAAATATTTTGGGTCGTGTTGTTAGGATTTTTATTCAAGTTATTGTGCCAGTAGTCCACTTGGGTCATTACAGAGAGAGAGTGTTTATTACTTAACTTGTGGTTTTTGAAATAATATCAGAAGATGCGTCATCACCATTTGCTTGTATATTGTTAGCGATGCATACTAAAAGCCATACCTTATGTAATGATTTTAGTGTTGATTTTATTTATTAATAAAATCTATTTATTCATTTTAATGAAAATCTTTATGAGTAATATTTACACTGCATTATTTTTTAATTGTTGCATAGGTGTCTTTTATCTTACATAGTACATAATATGATATGTAGAGTTCGATTTACACACAGAAGACCAGATTTTTAGTTTTGATTGAATATAAATTTTTAATTTACAATCTTAAATGGAACTGGTCACACCATCAGTAAGACTGTAATATAATATTTTAGCATATTTGTCTTGATTACGGAGAACAGTTTAATTTTGATTCATTGTGTTAGCACACCTTTTACGTATTGAACATGACCGTATTTGAGTAATTATTTTGATACTGACTGTATAAATAATGAACACCCCATTGTTATTATGAGTGCTTATACTCTCAGTCCCGAAATAGTTATTAGACACGTATATTTAATATTTGTTATTTTGATTCATTAAAGAGTGAGATCTTTTACAAGTGAATAAAGCTCGGTGAATTAGATAACGACATTATGCATATTGTGAATATTAATTATTCACAGAATTCACATCCCAACATAAGGATTGATGATACCCCCTTAAGGAGGTTTACAAGTTTTGATTATGTCAAATCTTACAAGTGAATTTTATAATCTAACATATCAAATAAATTAAGTAAAAAGTATTAAGAAATTTTGTAAGAGGTCGACAAAATATAATTTAATCGACGATTATATATAATTTTAACATGGGGAGATAAATAAGCATTTAATAACATGAAACTCAAAAATAAATTTGAAAATATGATCGAGAGTACAATTATGATTCTTTAGTGATATGTATTGTAATTTATGTTTTTGAAAAACTAATTATTAGTTGAATTAGGTTTTCCTAATTACATAAGGAGTCTGAGTCTTATTTACTTTTTAGGTCCTTATCGTAGTCTATATATGCACCATTGTAACCATTGACAGCGAGTCTTTGATCAATTAGGGTTTTCGCATACTTGTGAAAATTTGGGAAAAATAGGGTAGCCAGGTTAGAGTTGAGTCACAAAGGATCGATTAGAGTCCACACGTACTCTATTCATGGTTTTAGCGTGCGAAAATACAGGATAAAATCTAAGGTCGGCCGAGCTTTCAAATTCGTGATTCAATCTTTCAAATTTCTTGTTCAAATACTAAGACGAGATCAAAATAGAGAGATCACGAGAGTATACTCTTGTTTCCACTTTGCTGGGTATGCTGGTTTCATGTTTTCATTCGGAGCCTGTTAGGGTTTTTTCCGCCTAGCTAGACTGCTTAGCATAGTTTTTTTGTGTTGCCTTTCATTCGATTCGTATGCACCGTCATCGATTCTCGAGATTTTGATCTCTTTAAGTATACAGCTTGCAGATGTCGGTCCTTCCCTGAATCTTCTATTGTATAAAATGTGGAGGGTTGATCACTTCATAAATAGGAAGTTGGACTATTCAACTCTGAATGTCATTCCATTAAGAGAGTTAGGAGATAGTTGAGCATTTATCCCTTTAATAGTGCTAAATACGTATAAGTTACATACTAGAAGCTTGGTCCTCGTGCAAAGTTTTGTTAGATCATCAAATTGTTCAATTTTGTTTCCTTCTACTCCTTGTTGTTCTAGTGGGAAGCTGGATGAAATTCATTAACAAATACCTAGACTTGAACTACTTCTTTTATACTTTTTTCTTAAGTGATTAATTTTTATATAAGAATTTAACAAAATGGAGTAAATATAATTAGAGAAATATCCTTTTTTTTAAAGATCCTAGGTCAATAATTTACTTTGTTGTTACCCATAGATGAGTTTGAACCTTTTGTTATATTTGTCATATGAAAGTTTTTGTATCTCATGATTAACAATGGAAGTGTAGTATTTACGGTGTTGAATTAGTTGATGACATTCAAATGTACAAATTCGGGTGAACCAATTAATATTTGAGTTTTCCTCTTTTCGCTTCAATCTAGTGATGAGTCTTTAAGATGAGCAATGGATAAATAGTTCATTTTGTGCCTTTAGGGTTATGTTCTCTGAAGTCAAGAGAAACCTCATCATGTATGTAAATTAAGTCAAAGGTTAGGTTTGTACAAGTAGTACCCATTGTAACTCCTCCCAATGCCCAAGATTAATAGGTCCACTTCGGTAATGACCTATAAAAATGCTTCTTTACCTATTCTCAACACATCTCTTGTTTTATGCTACAAATTATTTAGTGGTCACAAGATGTAGGATTTTCAATTAACTCTACTAGACCTAGATATAAAAAAAAACAAAAAACAAAAAAAAATTTGTGGGAACAAAGTAACATATGACAACATCAATATGACATTCGAATAGAAAATGAGATATAAATTTTTTATTTTATATTTATTAATTACATTTAGTTTAAAGTTTGAATGATATGTGCTTAACAATGGGTTTCTTTTTGCATAGAAAGTCAAAAGATGATAGGCATTGCTCTTTTGAAGTGATCATGATATTTCTTTAGATGACATAATGAGGTGTTTTTTCATTTATGGGAATTGTTGTAATACATTTGATTTTTTTTCAGAACATATATATTTTATTTTTGTTATTTTGTGAGTTTTTATTGTACTTTTTATTGAATGACTTTGATGGTAGTTTATTTATTTATAATTATTTTTGAATTATACAAGTTTTTGTATTTATTTATAGTGGGAAAAATATTTTCTAAATAATAAAAAAATATGTATTTTTCCTAGTTTGTCTTAGTGACAAAATAGAATTAGCCGCTAAAAGCCTGATTGTGGTTGGCTATTTGCGACGATAGCTAAAACATTCATTAAAAATATTTTCAGTTCCACTCTAGTTCCAAAAATGGAGTGTCGAAGTGGGTCTATTTGCGATTCTTCAGGTTGGTCGAATCACTATTAATGCCGCCAACTCGTCTGCACTAACTTTATTAACGTTCCTTGCTCGGCCACGCTATCCTCAATAACTTTTGTGTGATTTTATCTGGACTTATTTTAGCGACGAATGGGTCATCTACAAAGGGATACATTAGTGACAAAATACGATTGTCACTGACTTTGCACAATTAGCAACGAAATTCTTGTAGTTGAAAGGTTTTCATCAATGAAGGCTACTTTTACCGACAACTTCAACATTCATCGCAGTAGTTCTTTTCAGCTGGACAAATGACGATGATCTAGTGATGAACCTTATAGCCAGCAATGGCTTTTAGCGACAAATACCTATGTTATAACGATGACTCATTTTATCGCGGTTTATGCATTTGCACAAAATGACGTCTCATTCGCCTTGCTCATTAATCCTTGTGATAGTCTCTTCTAAACAAGTAACATCAAGAAGTAACCATGAACTTGATTCTACTATTGGATCTTGAACAAGAAAATCAACTTTGCATAGCTTATTGTGTTGTACCCAGGGGTAGAACTAGGAGAGTATATAGGACACCATAGTCCCTCCGTCCAAGAGAATAATGGTGGTTGTTTTAATAAATTTTATATATTAAATTATTATGAAATAGGAACGGCCCCTTTGTGAGATAATTTAAGACGTATTTTTTAATTTATTATATTTAATTCTCTTCAAACTCATCTCATCTCGAACAAATAACCATATCAGTAGATAAGTAAACGTGCGGAGAAATAAATGAGCTAAATAATTATAATCACATGTTTTATTTAATGAATATAAGAACAATCGAGATCTAATGAGAATTTGCACATAACTTCTGGTTGATTTTTTATTTTTATTTTAACTCACTTAAATCATGCAACTGTGGACAAAGATATTGTTGGACATATAATTAGTGATGGGTATTAAACATAATCTCTACATTCTTTGTATTTAGAATTTTTTAAGTTTTATCCAGCCCATACAAATTAAGTTTTTCAACTCTAGAGATTTAATTGGTACCATTTTGAGTTCCTCTTTGTTATTCACTATTGTTTTTCTTAAACTTGAACATTCCACACTTGAAAGAATTCATAAATAATTGCATATTTCCATTTCATTTACAAATACCGAATCCTTTAATGTCTTTCTTTTTTTGGTTTTATTGGTATTGCTTCTTTAAGAAACTAAATCAACTCTAGTACTATGGCCTTGTTAGGTTTTTGACTTAAAGACAGTTTATTATTTTTTAGCTTAAAATTACTAAAAAATCCTTTTTGGGAACCTAGGTTTGAAAGACTATTTTAAAGTGACCTGAGTCAATAGTACGAAAGCGGTCCCAAATAATGTCTTTTTGCAATGGAATTGAGTGCCGGCGGAATTAATTACCATTAATGTCAACAAAAGAAAGTTGAAAAAGTAAAAAGTGTCTGTTTGGCAATGAAGACTTATTTTCCTTTTTCTTAAGCGACTTTTACATAGTATTTTAGCTACCCTTTTTCTTATTCACTAAAATGCGTTTATACATTTAAAAAAAAAATAAAACTCTTATTATACATTCTCACTTTTCATAAAAATTATACCCATAGATCGAACTTGTCAAAATATTTCAAACAAATTCCAAATCGAATATAAAATTATATGAAAATTAAAAAAAGTTTAACTTTTTGATAATAACTTTTACTTGACTTAAAGTCACTTAAAGCCACTTTGGGTTATGACTTATTTTTTTTATTCCTTGTTTGTCTTAAAATCACTTTAAACCAAATAAACTTTTATCTTTTAATTCACCAAAAAATTACATCAAAGGACCCTCTTGATTATTTGGCTTAAAGGTTTTTTTGAATAGCAAAGAGAAAATTTTATAAATAAAAGAGGATAAATGGCATCTAAAGGGATTGGAATACCGTTACAAAGATGCTACAACATCCTTCAAATGAACAAAAGAGATCTCGTGATTGACAAAAAAACAAAAAACCAACCAACAGAGTAAAGCAACAACTTTCTAAAGAAAAACCTGAGCCAAAACAGGGTAACACCCATGAAGCAATCCCCATCTCAGTATAGTACCAAAAACAAGCCCCCAAGACATAGCAGCAACATAGTAGCACAGCACAGCACAGCACAGCAGCCAGCAACCCAGCATGGCACCACCAAAGCATAGCAACACCCAAGACATAATAGCATCACACAATAAGGCACTCAAGGCATAGCAACACCCAAACCCAATGAGGTAACACCCTGCATATTTTCACTAAGGCAACCCCCCACAACATCTCAGCAAAGCAGCACCTAGCATAGCAGCAGCAGGGCAACAATGCAATTTCTTGCTAATTCTTTAGCAAAATTGCACCAATGTCTCTTAAGAAACCCTCCCCTTCTTAGCTTAGTAAATTTCATGCCCCTCAGTTCCCTTATATTATAGAACACATTTTCCACCGAAATATTGTTCCTCTCCATTTTAACCTTGCCCACAATGCAAATCTCAGCTTTGTCAAATCTTGAACTTTGATCCATCCAACAGGCTCTTTGCAAAAATGAATCTTATTCCTTAACAACCATATTGACCAGGATATTGCAATGAACAACATATTCCACAACCGTCTTTCAAATCCTTTTGAAAGGATAGACAAACCACCAATTAAATACTGCTTTATAGTTGTTTGGGCTGACCCAGGATATGCCCCACCAATTCAGGATGCCGCACTAGATCTTCCAAGAGTACCTACAATTGATCAAAAGGTAATCTAGAGTTTTCTTCTCTTGTTGACAGAACACACACATCTCAGGTCCATAGCATCCGATCGAACTTTCTGCCTAAAGAGAAGAAAAAAGTTCGGTCTCAAACTAAGTTACTTGTCTCGACCCAAACCCGAGTCCATGAACTAACCCCTAAACTCAGCATACATAAACCACATCCATAGGTGATGTCTCAAAACATAAGAAAATATTGTACATAACATTCAAAGGATTTAATACAACGAATCAAGTTCCAAAATTTACATTTCAAAATATAGTACAAATGTTTGAGACAATCCACATTCAATATTAAGCTATCACTTTCATTACATCACTTTCCTTAAGTTTATGTACTACAAAAACAAAAGACAACATAGCTCCATTTACTGGCCCTTCCTAAAAGCATCCATAGCTTTTGTGTCACCCTACTCTTCGGAACCTAAAATTGTTTGACATATATACATGAGCCGAAACTCGTATGATATAAATTAACTCATATTTAATGCATGATTTGTGAGGTGTGATGAGTGTAACCAAAATAAATATGCACGTTTATCCAAGTCATTTTTTTAACACGCACACCCACGCACACAAATTTGTCTCAATTTATCCATTTATTTTCCCGATTTTCGCAAAATCGTATCAACTTTAATGAATCTGTGTCCGGTGCAGCTTATAGAAAATCCCTCCCTATTAATTCCCAATAGGCTACTCGAAGCCATTGGGTAATAGATAGTTCTATAACTCACCACGACACAACACCACATTTTGGGGGCTAACCCGTGGGCATGTGGTCCTCATCTTGCACAAGTTTTCGATCTTTCACTACGGAGCCGCTAACCCAACTGAATCCACATCAATTCATACGGTTCATTATTGGTTAAAAACCCAGGAGTCCAACCCTCTAATGGTTCCTCTCCCAATTATTGCCATAATACACCATTTTGATTCTAAACCCAATTTTTTAATAAATTTCTAAATCACATGTATAACAACTTTCATTATATAGTTTCTCATAATTCACATCGTTTCTACCATGTTACCAAGTACCAATAACACAAGGTTGGTAGCAAGAAGATCACATTATTTTAAAAAGGTAACACCCATCATGTATGTATATACATATCAATTTCAAACCTACTTTTACTGTAAAAGAAAGCCCACCCAACTGGTCTAATGCATGCCTCCCAACTCAATCGAGATGTACATATAGGTGTGCCATTAGGTCAAGAGACTAGAAATTTAGTAAAAATGGGCAATAGTAATGAAAATAAGTTTTTCTAAAATATTTGGCTAAAAATGGGTGAAAATGATTATGAAATTTTAACATACCCTCACTATTTTAATCATAACTTTTTCTAAAAAAAATATTTTCTTGTGAGAGTAGTCTTGTTAGAAAGAGGACTTCTGAGACTTCGATTTGAGTGCAAAAACGATCTTATTCGGAGTCCGAATGAGGGAGATACACTAATTTTAAAAATAAAATTTTAACTAGTGAAACAGACCGCACGATAGACCGATCGATCAGTCTATCAAGCGGTCTGGCATGCAGAAAATACCGAGAGCAACCCAAGATAGCTTGATAGACCAATTGATCGGTCTATTGAGCGGTCCTGCGCCGAAAAAGTGATTTTCGCTAGGTTTTGAAGCCAAAACATATCCAAACCCAAATTGATGCAAAAACATGAAATCTTAGGTTATTTAAGCTTCCATTTTACATAATAAACTCACAAATTCATAGCTAACCATTTTCTAAAAACCCAACCCAACCCATACACACCTATCAAGTTTTTCACTTATAAATGAAATCAACAAGATTTTTACTCATATAAACAAAATATCAACCCAACTCAACACAAAACATATAAAATAATCTAAATCCTACCTCTTGAAGTTTTAACTCTTTAAAATCCACCAAAATCACCACCCTAGGGTTTTGGTTCTCATTGGTTTTGCTCTTTGATGCTCAATCTTTCATTTCCTTACTCCAAAGTTTGATTTCCTTACTTGTTTACCTCCGATTTAGCTTCTGATGTTGTTAATTTTAGCAAAAGAGGGTTAAGGTTTGATGAGCAATAAGAATTCTCTCAAATGATCCAAGAAAAGGAGAGGAAGAAGATTACTTGTTTACCTCCGATTTAGCTTCTGATGTTGTTAATTTTAGCAAAAGAGGATTAAGGTTTGATGAGCAATAAGAATTCTCTCAAATGATCCAAGAAAAGGAGAGGAAGAAGAGAAGAGATGGGAGAAGAGGTGGTGACGTAATTGGGGTGAGGAGGTGAGACCCTTTGCCCGTTTTATCTTTCTCTCTAAATCTCTCCAACTCTCTAGAATGGTCCAAGGCCATGTTTTGCTTGCGTCTTATTATTTATACTTTCTTCTTTTTACTTTTAGCTTTTATGAACCATTTTCCATTCTAATTTAATTTTATTAACTTCATAATTTAATTCTACATTTACAACTTAATTTTATACCCATATTCCAAAAATTTAAATTAATAAGCTATATTTAGCCACAAATTATTATCATTTAGCATCATGTATCTCAATTACACTTTCACATGTCAGTAAGTTAACCATTAACAAACAAAATTTTATAACACTCATATCCAAAATTAATTCCGTTTTCTCACTTAATCGAAAACATGTAAGCATAAAATAAACACGTACCGAGTCCTTACATTACCAAATGAGGCTTATATTTTCTCATATCAAACGCCTTTTTACAACGCATTTGAGCCGCAACATAATGTCATGACATAAAACCCAAATTTAAGACCCCTCTCAATCCTAATCTCAACCTCTTTTGTCTCTCACAACATTAGCGTTCATTTATTACATATTTGAAAAAAAAAACTCATGCATTAGGGCCACAAGATTTTTTTTTTAAATTAGGTGACAAAATGTTAGGAAGACTAAATAGGTGTTGGTTTTATTTTTTTATATATTGATTTAGTTATGCGTCATTCATTTTTAGGGGTGTTTATGGGTAGTGTTGAGTTATAATTCATCACCCTATTGTAAATATTCGATTTTTAATTTTGTCAACTATAATTGACTAATGGGTTGAGGAGTTTTACACCCATGGGTTTGGCAAGTCCATGAAAAGGTACAATTTGATTTAACAGTTTGGATTTGCGTATTTTGAATTTTTTTTTATTTTGCTAGTTAATTTTCAACCTTTGTTATTTAAAAATATTTAATTTTAATAAATTTAAAACTTAAAAGATCATAAATTTGTCAATTAAACCACACATAAGTCCAAATTACATATTTTTCATACAAAAATACAAAAGCAATAAGCAACTTAATCTCATAATAAATCTAAAAATCTATAAAATTAAATATTTGTAGGTCGAGTGAGATTTAATAGATAACCATACTCAAGGGCCATAATCTGATCACCACCCAAGAACAAAAAAATTGAGATACCCGTCACCCAACCAAACCATGGAAAAAAACTATCCATTATCATATTTGTTGGGTTAAATTAAACGTTTTGAACAAATTGGGTCAAGCCATGACACTCCTATTATTTTGGTGCTTATACCACCCAAAAATGACTAGGATAGGGGAATTGCCTTACGTAGGGCGCAAGAAAGCTACCGCCTTCCTTTTGGGAGTGAAATAGTAGTATTTCAATTGAACGTACATGCACTTGACTTTCCAAATTCCCACAAAACAAACAATGGAGAGAAACATGCCAAGCCCAAGAAAATCTCCCTATTTTCACTCTTCCCTTTCCTAACAAAGTGTACAATTATTTGTCTTTTGTGCCATCTTTATTTCTTCTATTGTCACTCCAGCTACATCAAGTGGAGTGGAGGAAGAACAGGTTGGGCATGGTTAGGCAATCCAATCGGTCAACGTCGATTCCTCTGAGAAGATCTTGACCGCCCATCTTCAACTTATTAGGATTTCTACAGTTTTTGTTAGGGATTGAACTTAAATGATCAATCCAATTCACATGTTTCTTAAATTAGGCACAAACCACAAAAATTTGAAAACAAACAAGAATCATAACCACAAGAATATAATATAGATTTATGTGGTTAAGTAAGATGTGCCTTCATCTATGGGCTCATACTTTTCACTATTAACTTTGGGAGAATATAATAAAGTATTTTTTAGGCAAAACAAAGAGAAAAAACTAAGTCTAATCTAATAACGGTCGCAACCCTATTAGCCTTTTAAAGTCAGAGTCCCGAACTGACCAATAGATCGGTACCCAAACCAATCGATCGGTCAATCGATCCCAATCGGCCTATTTATTCATCTGTCATTAACTGCTCTCAGTATCATCGTAGACCGATCGATCGGTCCCAGACCACTCGATCGTTTTGTCCTAAAGAAGAATTTTCTTCACCGTCCAACAATTTTCGGGTTAGATATTCAAAGTCCCAGTTTCCTGCCAAGTAATTTTCAATTTTAACTGTCATTCCAATATTTTGGTCATTGGGTTCTAATAAGAGCAAGGTTCTAAATTGCGGTATCAAAAAATATATCAGTATAAGTGATGTTGCCATGTATCGGCCACTATCGAACAGTTTCAGTCGATAAATTGATAAATATCAATAACAAATGTTCAAACTTTTATCAAGCCGATTGGGAATGAGAAAAAATTCAAATGATACATTTATCAAGTTATCATAATTGTTGGGAATGAGAAGTGATACATTTTCATTTAACCAATATTTTAGTTTTATGAACTGATAAATGTATTACTTATTGCATGAGACTACAACTGTGAAAAAAATTACTACATGATTAAAACTCTATTATTAGTTAATAATAAAATTTATACTAAAATTACTCAATAAAATAGGTAAATAAGCAATTATTATGAATAATAACATTAGAATTGAAAACATGGGCAATCATTTGATAGGCAAGTGTTTTTTATATTATGTATTCGTATATGGAAAATCTGACATACAAATAAGTGGCTTTCCTAATTAGGAAAGGGTGGGTTTTGGATATTTTTGTGAAAAGTTAAAATTAAAAACTAATAGAAAAGATAAAAATTAAGTTAGAAGAATTAGTGAAACGCTAATTTCTATTTTTATAGTTTTTTATAGGCAACTTTATGTAGACAAATTTCTATTTTTATCTAAAATACAAATCAAAGTATGACGTTTTCATCATTAGTAACATTTACTCTAGCCTTACCCCTTTCTTTGTATTATCTCATTGTTTTTACAGAGCCTTATAATCTTTTTTAAAGTGACTCTTCTGTCCATAGTTGCTACCATGTGACTGTGATCTTTTCGATGACTTGAATTTATGATTTTCTCGTTCCTTTTGATTTCTTTTGATATTCTTTCTTTCTGTATCATCAGCGTATAAAATTGACCCTGATGTAGACCCTTCATTCGCTATTTTTCTGCGCAACTCTTCTTCCTAAATAAACCCAATAATATTCTCTAGTTTCAACTTTACTGATCCCGAGAAATTACTCACTACCACAACCAAGCCTTTTCAACTTTTTGGAAAACTAGATGAGATGTCTAGAGCTTTAACTTCATCATTAACGTTAGTACTTACCTATTCTAACAGATTGATGATGATATTGAAGTCATTGAGATGTTCGGCAATGATAGCATCATTCACCATCTTCAAGTTTCATAACTTATTAATTAAATATACCTTATTTGACGCTGAGAGCTTTCCATACATCTTTTTCAATGTCTTTAACAAAATTTCCATTATCTTCTCTATTACAATACTAGACATCACCAACTATGCGAGACTTAATTTCACGATCCTCAAGGCTTTACGATCCAATATTTTTTATTCTGTCTTGTGTTATCTTTTCTATCTTTTTCCTGATTAAGACAATAAATAAATCCTTCTAATACAAAACATATTTGATCTGTATCCTCTAAAGGGCAAAATTTGAGCAATTGAACTTCTCAATTTTGATATTTCCTTCTTCTTCATGGTGCATTGTTCAACCTCCAAAATTTAGAGCTCTGATACCTGCTGCTGGGAAAAACAATCAAAAGAATACTATTCTTATACCATTTATTGGGGATTAAGCACAATACTAATCCCACCCACAAGTCACCCGATGCACGCAAGCCATAGAAGAACATAAATGAATAAGAAGACAATCACAAGAATGCGACACACTAATTTACTTGGTTTGGAAAGTTATGCCTATATCTACGGGCTCACATTTTTTCACTAAAATTTTAGGAGAATACAAAAATAATGTTTTGGAGCAAAGTAATATAAGAAACTAGGTCAATATTTGTGAACAAACACAACCTTAGAAGCTTAAATAATGCAGTCCCAAAATAAACCAATTGATCGGTCTAATAGATCAATCGATTGGTCATTGATCCTGATCGACCTATCCATTGATTTATTTTTGACTACTTGCAATATTGTTGCAGACCGACCGAGTTATCAATCTTGATCAATCTGTCCTTTAATATTTTTGGGAAAGCTCGCCTTGCATTTGTAAACCGACCGATCAATCGATCCTTCTGGATCATTGATGTATTTTCTTCACTTTTCTTCAACATGAACAATATACAAGGATTTCACTACAAATTTTATATCCATATCATGTATGCGACCAATTATTTGAATCATTTTAGTTATCATCGTTGTTATGCTTATTGGATATTATTCTTAAGAGTAGATTTCTCATCTCAAAATGAGTAACAGGTTATGACGTTTTACCTTCTAGAATTCAATTATCGCTTTTTTACAAACATGCACTCGCAAATGTAAAAGTATCAAGAACAGCTCGTTTGATCATCCCACAATCAAACTAGTACCAATATTTAATATATTCATAATATTGTAAATATCAAAACACACTATTTTTTAAAATGATTTTCCACTAAGTGATCGCCAACAAAAGTTACAAAATCATAAGAGCCGAATGACCCTCTTTGTAATCGATTAAGCAACGTAGATATTATTCAATGTATGGTGACTTTTATTTTTGTTGAGCATATCTAACTCCACATAATATAATGTTAAAATCATGCAATATACTATTTTATGAAAATGGTGCAATAATGACAAAGTTATAACAAGCCATTAATTTGCATGCCAACATATACAAAAATGAAAAGTCTTATTAATTTAAAAACATGTGTTGGTTAGAATTTAAAATAATATTTTATTTCGAAACAAATAATATTAAGATACCAACACTTTTAATGTTGAGTTTGTAAAAGATTTTGAACTTAAACTTTGACTTTGATGTTCATTAGTTTCTCATTACATTTTCAGTAGTGTCATGTTTTGATTTTGGATTTGTTAGAGAAAAAGAAAATGAAAGAGACATAAAATTATTCAAATGTAATTTTTTTTTGAGTAACCAAAATATTTTTTCTTTAACAAATACTATTTCTTTTTCATTTTTTTTCCCCAAACCCAATCCAAAAAAAAAGGGAATAGATTTAGCTTTTATTTCACTTCATTTTCTTTTACTGTTTCTTCCTTTACCTTTTTATTTTTCCTCACAAATTCAACATCTAAACATACCCTAAAAAGTGTCTGGGTGCCGCTACAAATGGGTCTTCCTATTAATTTTTCTTTTATTTTATTATATTCCAATTTCTGTCATCGCAGAGATTCTCCCTGTTTTTTCAGTCTTTTTTGGTTAACACAATACTGGGCAATCAATATAATTATGTTTTTTAATTTTTAATAAACTTTTTAAAACATGAGCGTACTTTTTAAATTTTTTAAAGAAATCAGTAAAGTAAAAGGATTCGATTAAATTTTTTTTAAAAACAGTTTAGATAAGATGCAAAAAGATAAAAACAATTTAACAATCTTTCTTAAACTTTTTTTACTTTTCTTATTTTTAGTAAATTTTTTAAAATTTTGGCCCGAATGAAAATATTTTTTAATTCTCTCCCATCACGAAAAACCAAAAAAGTAAAAAATTATGCTAAAAAATAATCCTAAAAAGATGAAAAAAACTTTTTAAAAAGCCCTAGAGGCTTTTTTTATTTTTTAGACCAAACATATGCAGAATCGCGTGCTGTGTTGGGTCGGTGCCCCTAAACGCTGCTAAAAAGTTTCTTTTAAGTGTGAAAGGATTTAACTATCCGTCCAAGTCGAAAATAACCGTTCATGTCCCTTTCAATGCTTCCACACAAATCCAAAACTTGTTTCCTCAACAATCTTTTCCAGCTGTACCCATAAACTTACAATTGAATTCAAAAGGCTAACGGAAAAATTTGATCAAAATGAAAGATTTCTTATATGCACAACATCAACCGTTTGTTTCGTTTTCTTGAGTTTCAAGATGACACTAAAAGAATAGTTAGAATACCTTTATATTGTTTGGCTCAATCAGAAGACCACTAATACTTCATGTTTTCAAATAACTGTATGAACAAAAATGTTATTCACAAAATAAATATTATGAATGGTGGCAGCAACAAGTAGAGGTCGTGGTGGTGGTGGTGGTGGTGATTGTGGGAAGGTGGTGGTTGCATGGTGGTGGTGAACGCAAGGAAAGAGATGGCAACGAGCGGAGATGATGGTAGCGGTGGTTGTAGGGCGGTTGTTGGAAAACATTTTTTACTTTTAAAACATAGAAAAGGTTTCAGGTTAACCTCACCATTAGCTACTTTATTTATGAATTTCATAGTAATAGAAATACATTTCCTATTAAGACAGAATTTGTAACTTGCTATGATACCTGCAAAAACATCTCTGAAGAGGGTTCTAGCACCACGCCAAATGTGCCATTAGTTTAGATATGGTAGATTAAAATAGGATACCAAAAAAAATCACGATTGAGCCGTATGAGAGAGGAAACTCTCAAGTACAATTCTAAGGGAAGGAATTGACAGACCTATTCCGATCGAGAAAAACAGACCATATGATCCCATTGACTTCTTTTAAGGATTCCAATCTAGAAATAGAATTAGACCGATTCTCGAAATGCCTTTTTGGATATTCTTCAATGTCCTGGCTGTTTACGGAATGTAAGAAGCAGGAACTTACGATATTTATTATCAATGAAACATTGAATAGCATGTTTAGAAGTCAAAAATTAATAAAAGATGAAAGGGAGAACTCAAAGTTCACCACTCACAAATTAACAGAGAAGAAGAACTACCAAGGTGTGAAATGGAATGAAGTTTCATATGACAACACAAAGGAGAAAGAAAATTCTTATTCAAGATTTCTATACGAAAAAAGGAAAAGAACAAAAAAAACATATATGCAGTAAGCACACACTGATACAACTCTACTCGAAACAATTTCAACCCTCAAAAGCAAAAACTAAAAAATGACACTATTTTCTTGTTGCCTAAAATGAATAAAAAAATTATAAAAAAAAAAGTCGACTGCATCTAAACCAAGAAACACAAATCCTAGAAACAAATTGTTCAGGGCCTTCATAAGATATTATATATCTGGTATAAACTGCTACAAAAATTGTGCAAGGGCCCTTCCTCGCCGCAACATTTGAATGTGATGTAGTGCTCTATCCCATGAGCACCACAAATAATACCTGGGCAAAGTTGCAAACATTTAAGTACCGTGTAAAGCTTGACGGCAAATTATTTTGGAACATACCAATCATAGAAAAAAATAAGGAGAACAATATAATAAAACCAAAGCCACTAAGAAAGTGCGAGTGAAAGAAAATGAATTTTGTTTGAAATAAGACTCCAATATACATATTCTATAGGGGTGTGCGCGGATCGGCGCGGCGTAAATTGAGTGAAAATCTATTAACCAAACCATTTATGGCCGTACAAAAAATTTCAACCTACCCCCAAACCACCCACTTTATAAAACCGGTAAATTAGTTGTTTTTTTGGGCGATTTTACAATGGCAGATTGGGCAGATAGACAGTTTAAAAATTAAATAAATATTTTATTAAAATGTCAGTTATTTATATAAATATTGTATATAGAATCAGCAATCTGTCATAGGTGCAGTCCATAAATTCCTCTCAACGTCCATTTAAAAGATCTCACACAATTTGCCATACTATTCCAATCAGCAATCACCTACTGAAACAAACATTATTTAAAAACAAACATTCCACATTCATGAAGTGTGCCTGTAGAAATAACAAAAAGTTGAAGTGTAGGACAACTCGCGCAAGTCTATACATTAAGCATGTATTCATAAAGTTGGTAACAATAAACAAGAGGTCCGCTTTCATGGTGCAAGCAGGGATTGTTTGGCTGCTTAGGTCCAGAGCTCTTGACTTATTATTATGTCAAAGCAAACAGCTAAATTGAGTAGAGAGTTTATAATATGATAAGCAAAGAAAGCCCTCAAGTTGGGGTCAAAAGGATTTCAAATCATCCAAATGGTTCAAGTGGAATCAGTAGATGGAACCAAGAATTAGAAATCATTTGTAGATGAAAAAGTTTATGAGATCAGTTGCTTTTAACGAGAACGTAAATGCTAGAAAAAGAATGCTACACATTCAATTATAGCGGGGGGATTCCAACTGGTTTTGGCTTTATACCTCGCCCGGATAATCACGTGATGAATCTTAATGCCCGCTGCGTGACACACAAAGAATTGCACTTTATTGAACATAGATTCTATTGAATCTTTTTTGGCATCCTCATTGAGTTTGCCCAAAGGTTATTGGATTAGCGAATTCTCTCTTTCAATTTTGATTTGGTGAAATAATAAACTTGGTTTTTTAATTTGAAGTATCTACACATTTTCTAGAAGGTTTTTCAATAGTCTATATTCATGTTTTTAGAAGATTCATAGAATTGTGATTCATGTTTCTAAAATATTCTTGTGTTAAAGAGTCATATTCATGTATATGATGCTTTGGCAGTAGAAAACTTAAGGCTTACCCAAAGCTTATAAATACCTATACACTTACATGGTTTCAATCAAGTGGAATAAAAGAATTGAGATCTAAGGTATTCCTCTTTCCTCACTCTCAATCTTTCTACCTCTCGTGTCAGTCTTTGAATTCCAACAAAGTAGTGTCAGAGCCAAAGTTGTTTGTGGTAAAGATGGCAACCAGTTTGACAAGAATTCAACTTCCTTGGCTTACCAAGGACAACTTCGACAATTGGGCAATCCGAATGAAGACTTTACTTAGATCTCAAGATATATGGGAGATTATAGAAAAAGGCTATGTAGAGCCACAAGATGAATCCACTTTGAGTTCTAAACAAAATGACGTCTTGCAAAAATCCAAAAAAAATGATCAACGGGCTATCATAATAATCCATTAGTGTTTGGATGATTATACTTTTGAGAAAGTAGCTAATGCAACCATTGCAAAAGAGACATGGGAGATTCTCCAAAATTGTCATAGAGAAGTTGATAAAGTGAAGAAAGTTCGCATGCAAACAATCAGAGGAGAGTTTTGGGTTCTTCGTATGAAGGAATCCGAGTATATTTTGAATTATTTCTCAAGAGTATTAATCGTTGTGAATCAAATGAAGAGGTATGGTGAGAAATTACAAGATGTTTGTGTGATAGAAAAAATCCTTCATTATCTACAACCCAAATTTGAGCATATTGTCGTGGCTATTGAAGAGTCGAAGAACTTGGAATCCATAACAATAGATCAATTCTTGGGATCTCTACAAACTCAAAAGGAAAAACCAAAGAGAAGCACAAATGAGACCGTCAAACATGTGCTATAAACAGAACTCCCTTTAAGAGGGAATGAAGGAAGACAAGAAAGAGGTGGAAGAAGTCAAATAAACCGAGGATAGGGACAAGGATGTGGACAAGGAAAAGGTGAAAAAGGTGGTCGTGGTTCATCTAGCAATGACTTTGAAGAAAGAAGTCCAATTTCATCATCACATTGGCATGGAAGAGGAAGAGGTAGAGGAAGAGGAAGATAAAGCGGCAGCAGAAGCCGTTCAAAACCAAATGAGAGAAGGTACGATAAGTCTCAAGTAGAATGAAATAGTTGCCACAAATATGGGTATTATTCTTGGGAATGTCAAAATGCTATTGATAATTTTAAAGAAAAAACTCATCAAGTTGAAGTAAAGGAAGCAGAAATAGAGCCTACTTGGTTGTTGGCTATCAAAGGAAATGAAGAATAAAAAAGAAATATGTGATATCTTGATAATGGTGCTAGCAATCACATGTACAACGACAAAAGAAAATTTATGGAGCTTGGTGAATCTTGGAAAAGCCATGTGACTTTTGGAGACTCATCGAAAGTTCCAATTATGGGAAAATGCATGATTTTAATTCGTTTGAAGAATGGAGATCAACGAATTATGTGAGAGGTATATTTTGTGCCTAAAATGAAGAATAATATTTTAAGCTTGGGTCAACTCTTAGAAAAGGGATATAAAGTAATGCAAACATATGGAATTAGGATATTATATTATTTATAGATAATTTATGATATTATATTATTAAGATAATATTTTATATCCCTTTCCAATTAATTAAGATATTATATGATTTTGGTTCTTTTAGTTAATAATTCAAGTTTTGATGTTTAATTAAGGGTTTATGCTGATAAATAAGTTGGTCTTTTAATGTATTGAATAGACTTTGATGAACAAAAAAATTAAGTTTTAAGTTTCGATTGCTAGTTTAGAATTTCTCTTCTTTCTCTTCTATTCTTTTGGTTACTAGTCCTTTAGTTGCCGGTCGTCCGGCATCATTGGTATCAGAGCAAATCTCAATCTGATGCCTAGCTATTCACCACTAGTTCCTGTCGCCACTCTCTGCCATCATCAAAGTCCAGCTTTTACCTTCATTGGAACCTTAGTTGTCATCAGAGTCGAGGCCATTGGAACCCTTGGTATCGCGACTAGCTACCTCATTCGACAGGGTCACCAGCCCCTTGATCAACACCAATTACAAGTGTGCCATTGCTACCACCGTTGACGCCAACTCCAAGGTTGCAACGCCATCCCCTCGCTTCGCACCATCACACAACCACCGCGCCCCATAACCACGGCAACCATCAGCCATCGCTGTCGCTGCCATCCTTGCCTTGCACCACTGTCGCCCTCCGCCCTCGCTTGCACCGCCACCCTCCAAAACCCTAGAAATCCCATGGCGCCTATGTCGCCACCATGAAACTCCCAGTCAAACCCTAGCTTCCCTTCTCTCTCGCGCTAACAAGCAAGGAGACCAAACCACTCCCCTGACCTGACCCATAGCCTAGAAGGCCAGCCCAATTTTATTAGCTTTCCCGACCCACATTTTTTAACTCAACCCATAAAAAAATTAATAAATAAAGAGAGAAAAAAAAACAAAAATACAAAACAAAAAAAACAAGGGAGTCCAAAAAAAATAGAGTCCAAAAAGAGTAAGAATAACACCAAAAAAATAGAAGAGTTTAAGAAAAACAAATAAATATGAGTTTCTTTGAAGAAAACATAAACCTCATTGAAGGTATTATGCACTCCTTACAGAGTAACATAGATGGCCTTGAAAAATCACTGATAGCAATTCATAAGTAACAAATATTGGACAAAATCTCATGCAACAAAATTCTAGTGTGTCTCATTATTTTGTAAAGTTTAAAATATTATTGAAATTGTTAGATACTTGTCATGCTCCGTGTAATGTTGCTAATCAATTTCTTCTTGGCTTACGTCAAGAAATCCAAGATGAAATTTTGTACTCTCATAACGACTTAGAAGATTGTTTTCTTTCCCTAAGAGATGAAAGAAATAATTTGGTTGTTAAAGTTTTAATGACAAAAAATAAAATGTTTTTGTTGAATATTGAAACTGATGTTGTAAAGTGTTTAAAAGTAAGGGCGAAAGATATGTCGTGGCGTTGGCATATGAGATTTGGACACTCGAATTTTGGAGGATTAAAATGGATGGCTCAAAAGAGGATGGAACATGACTTGCCTTTTATCAACCATCCAAATAAGTTACGGGAGGAGTGTTTATTCGACAAACAATTTCGGAAGGCCTTTCCAAAAGAAACAACCACCAAAGCGACGAAGCCATTGAAACTTGTTCATGCGGATGTTTATGGTCCAATTAAACCATTATCTTGTGGTAAGAATAATTATTTCTTGCTTTTTGTTGATGACGTTAGCCGAAAAACTTGGGAATATTTTCTAAAAGAAAAATTCAAACCTTTAGAGTTTTTAAGAAATTTGAGACATTGATTAAGAAGCAAAGTGACTTTACAATTAAAGTTTTGGGATCCGATAGTGGAGGCAAATTCACATCAAATGAGTTTAGAAGTTAATGGAACTCGTTGTCCTTTAACGGTTCCAAGATCATTATAACAGAATGGTATCACCAAGAGAAAAAATAGATCAATTCTTAATATAGCAAGAAGCATGTTGAAGAGTAAAAAGATTCCATAAGACTTTTGGGTAGAAACCGTTGACTGTGCATTTTATCTGTCAAATTGTTTCCCTACAAGGAGTGTAGAGAATATACGCCACAAGAAGCTTGGAGGGGAATAAAGTCCAATGTCTTGCATCTGCGTATATTTGAAAGCTGTTAGATTACATTATTACTTATATATGTTAGGAAATTTTTGTAATTAGTTTTATTTCTCTTATATAAATACTGCTGTAATGTAGAGGTAAAAAAAAAGTTTTATTATTCTTCTAATAAGATTTTTTTCTGTCTTTCTCTCTTCTTCTTTCTCTCTTCTTTTAACCCTAAATCACCACTTTAGTCTTCAACTTGGTATCAAAGCATTTCGATCCAACCTCCTTTCTTTTCTTTTTCTTTCTCTTTCTTTCTTGTCTGCATTCATGATTGTTAAAAAAAAAAAAAAAAAATCCCCAGATGATTGATTAGTTTCAATCTATGGTTCCATTATTTTTCCCTTTTTTTTCTCCATTGTTTGATATTTTTTTTGGCTTTTTTGATATTTTTGGCACCCATGCTTTGTTCTTCACCGATCAAGCTTTCGCATCTCCGATCTGGTTTTTTGTTGCGATCTTCCCTATGGACACCGAAATCATCTTTATTGGCCCTTACGGCGTCGATTTGTTGATTTGAACAACACTGGAGAGGATTCGAGCACGACCAGTTTCGGCGCCTAGGGTTTTCTGTTTGATTTTTGGTCGCCGCTTGTTTTGCTTCAAATTTCGTTTCTTGTTCTACTATTTCGACTTGGCTTTGCATCGATTTCGGTGGTCGTTTATGCTTTTCAGTTCAATTACATGCTCGATTAGGGGTTTGCTGCTCGATTTGGCTTTGATTTTTTGCTCGATTTGGCTTTCGTGCTTAATTCTGGATTTGCTGCTCGATTTCTGCTCAATTACCTACTTGATTTGGGGATTTGATGCTTGCTTTGGGGATTTAATGTCCGCTTTGGTGCTTCCAGTCTGCATTGGGGATTTTGGTTAACTTTTTGGTTCGTTTTCAGTCCAATTTGGGCGTTTCCGTCCGATTTGGGATTTCACTTGGTACTTTCAATTTGCTTGGTGTTTTGCTTGGATTTGCGCTCGACTTTGCGCTTTTGGTGGTCGTTTTTCAGATTTGATCCTCGATTTTGACCAGTGGCTGGTAGATTTGGTTTTTCAACGGTTCGCTTTAGGAGTTCGATTTGGGATTTTTCGGTGACTTTGTTCTTACTATCGACTTCGGATCCTTTCATCTGAATTTGTGGATTGTTGGGAGTTGGCCCATTTGGTTTTCTCTTTAGATTCCCTTGATTTTTCCCCACATTGTGACACGACAGCGACTGTTGGTTTGCTCTTCTTTGGCTTTGGCATCCTCTCATCTGCTTGGTTTACTATGGCTACAGTACAAATTTCTTCTGATGTTCTCCATATCCAACTTCGCAAGCTTGTTCGGACCTTGTGTCACACTCTGCCGCTCTTTTCTACCACTACCTTAGCTAATTCGGGTAATATTGCATGTGCGTTTCTTACTTCTTCATCTTGGATTATTGATTCGGATGCTAGTTTTCATATGTCTGGTAATCCTTCTATTTTGAAGGATTTTCTCTCATTTGACTCCTCTTAAGTATCATATAGTCTTAACTGATGGCTCCTCTCGACCGGTTTACGGGCAAGGTGTCTTTCATCCCTCTCCTTCTTTGGCCTTATCTTCTAGTCTTTATGTTCCTGATTTCCCTTTTAACTTACTTTCGGTTAGTCAACTCACTAAATCTATGCATTGCTCAGTAACCTTTTCTCCTACTTCTTGTGTCTTTCAGGACCTCAAGACCAAGAAGATGATTGCTTTGGGGTATGAGAAGAAGGGGCTCTATTATCTTAGCATCGACTCTGATTATCCTTCCCGTACTTCATCCGCCTTAAGTGCTACCATTTCACCTCTTCAGTGGCACATTCGCTTAGACCATCTTTCCCCAGTTAAGCTTAAGTTGGCAATCCCCGACTTACCTCATGTGTCCCATTTCGAGTGTGAAGCATGTCAATTAAGCAAGCATCACCTTAGTTCCTTTCATGGTCATAGCCATCATTGTCAGTATGCGTTATTCGATTTGGTCCATAGAGACATCTGGGGTTCTTCTCGAACTCCAAGTGGTAGTGGATACTCTTACTTTGTTATCTTTGTTGATGACTACTCTCGTATAACTTGGCTTTTTTTTTGTTGAAACACCTGTTTGACTTGCCTCATGCGCTCTCTACATTCTATAATGAAATTTTTACTCAATTTGGCAAGCGTATCAAAATTATTTGTTCCGATAATGCGTTAGAATATATGCAGTCTACTGTTACTTCCTTTTGTGCCACTCTAGGTATTATTCATTAGACAACTTGTGCTCATACGTCACAACAGTGTTTCATGCTTACGTTCCTAAACACTTTTGGAGAGATGCTATCCTTACTGCTTGTTATCTGATTAATCGCATGCCTTCCGTTGTTCTCAATCGCCAGTCTCCTTTTTCATTGTTATATCCTAACTCTCCACCTCTCTCTCTCCCTCGTGCTTTTTATTGTACTTCCTTTATGCATATTCTTGATCCTGGCACTGATAAGTTATCCGCTCGTGCACGTGTTTATTTCTTGGATACTCTCATAATAAAAAAGGATATCGGTGTTATTATCCAGAGTCTCGCCGCTACTTCGTGAGTGCTTATGTGACCTTCTTTGAGTCCACTCCCTTCTTCACTTCCTTTGGTCGCCATCTTTCTTCTGATCTCATCTGTTGTCGTGAGAGGGAGTTTTTCTCTTCTCCTTCTCCTACTCTTCCTCAACCTCTACCTAGGGTACCATCTTCTCCCTCTCACCCACCATTGCAGGTTTATCAGCGGTCTCAAAATAGGCCCGTCGTCTCATATGAGTTAGATTCTTCATCTTCTTCGATAGAGGTTCCTATCTCCTCCGTTCCTAGTTCCGATGACTTACCGATTGCTCTGCGCCGAGGTAAACGTACATGCACACATCCTATTGCTCATTTTGTATCTTATGATTGTTTGTCATCTTGTCTCCATTCTTTTACTTCAAGTTTGTCGTATGTGTCCATATCTGGCTAGAAATTTGCTATGGATGAGAAAATGCATGCCCTTTACAAGAATCAAACTTGGGAGCTTACCACTCTTCCCCCAGAGAAGCAAGTAGTGGGTTGCCGTTAGGCCTATATAGTAAAGTACCTTCCAGATGGTTCTGCAGAGCGTCTCAAGGCACGTTTAGTTGCTAAGGGCTATACTCAGACCTACGACGTTGATTACTTGGAAACCTTTTCTCTTGTGGCTCGCATTAACTCTGTTTGGATCCTTCTATCCGTTGTTATTAGTCGTTCTTAACCATTATATCAGGTTGACATTAAAAATACCTTTCTTCACGGTGATCTTCAAGAAGAGGTCTATATGGATCAACCCCCTAGCTATGTTGGGCCTAGCAGTGGGCATCTTATTCGTCGCTTGCATAAGGCTCTATATGGCCTGAAACAATTTCCTCGTGCCTAGTTTGAACGCTTCAGTTATGTTGTCTTTGCCTATGGTTTTCGACGTTCCACATCTGATCAATCGGTGTTTGTTCATCACTCCTCTGCTGGTACTATTGTGCTGATTGTTTATGTTGATGATTTCATTATTTTTGTTAATGATTCTACTGGTATTGTTGTTTTAAAACAACATTTGGCTCATCATTTTTGCACCAAGGACTTAGGCGTTCTCTGTTACTTTCTTGGGATTGAGGTTGCTCGTTCCTCTCGAGGGATCTTTTTATCCCAACGTAAGTATACTCTTGATCTTCTCTCTGAGACTAGGTTACTTGGTGCTCATCCAGTTGATACACCTATGGAATTTACTATTAAGCTTGATGCTAAACATGGGGAACCATTGTTAGATTTTGGTCGTTATTGGCGGCTTGTTGGGAAATTAATTTACCTCACCGTCACTCGTTCTGATATCACATATGATGTTGGTGTCGTTAACCAAATTATGCATGCTCCTCGTCAGTCACACTTTGATGTTGTTTTTCGTATTCTTCGTTACTTGAAATGTACCCCAGATCGTGAATTGTTATATCGTTCATCTACTCATTTGTCTATGATTGGCTTTAGTGATGCTGATTAGGCTTGTAATCGCTTTGATAGGCGGTCCACCTCTAGCTATTGCACCTTCGTTGGTGGTAATCTTATTACTTGGCGTAGTAAAAAACAGAATGTTGTTTCCCATTCCAATACTGAGGTAGAGTATCGTGCTATGGCCCATACAACGTCTAAAATGTTGAGGGTTTGTTCTCTTCTTTATGACTTCGCCATCACGTCTTCACGTCCTATGGAGATATTTTGTGATAATCAAGTGGCCATATTTATTACTAATAATCATATGTTCCATGAGGGCACAAAGAATATTGAAGTTGACTGCCACTTTATTTAGGACTTAATGATAACGAAGCAAATTGTCACTCCATATGTTCGCTCAGAAAATCAATTGGCTGATATTCTTACCAAACCGTTAGCTGTTTCTGATTTTCAGTGATTTCTTTCCAAGCTGGGCATTATTCGATCTCTATGCTCCAACTTAAGAGGAAATGTTAGATTACATTATTACTTATATATGTTAGGGTATTTTTGTAATTAGTTTAGTGCCTCTTATATAAATACTAGTGTGATGTAGAGATAAAAAAAAGCCTAATTATTTTTCTAATAAGATTTTCTGTGTCTTTCTCTCTTCTTTAATCCTAAATCACCACTTTACTCTTCAACTAAAGTATTGCACATGTCCATGTTCTAGATCAAGAAAGGTCCAAGATGGATTCTAAAAGTGAGAAGTACGTCTTCAGTGGTTATGATTTAAACTTCACAGGCTACAAGCTTTACAATCCTACCACTAGAAAGATCATCACCAGTAGAGATGTGGAATCTGATGAAGAAAATGCATGGGATTGGAATACTAAGAAGAAAATTACGAGTTCTTTCCCACTTTTGAAGAAGAGCAATCATTTTTTGAAGAACCAGGAGAACCTTCAACACCTTCATTAAGGCCACAGATGCGGAGCTTGATGAGCTTTATGTGGTAACAGAACCAATTGATCCTTTTTTGCTTCTTGGTTAAAGTGAACCTTTGCAATTTGAAGAAACTATACAAGATGGGAAATGGCAAAGTGCTATGCATGAGATCAAAAACATTGAAAAGAATAATACTTGGGTGCTTGCTATTGTTCCAAAAGGGCAAAAAGCCATTGGCTTAAAATAGTTGTACAAGGCAATGAAGAACCAAAGGGAGAAGTTGAAAGATGTAAAGCAAGATTGGTTGCTAAAGGGAACAATCAGTGTACCGAAATTAACTATGATAAGGTATTTGCCCCTGTCGCCCGTTTAAAAACCATAAGATTGTTGATTTCTCCCACAACTTATAATGATTGGAAAATTTATGAAATGGGTGTTAAAATTTTCTTTTTTGAATGGGTTTCTTGATGAAGTAGTATATATTCAACAACTTATGGGGTACGTATTAAGGGGCATGAAAATAAAGTTCTCAAGTTAAAAAATGCGTTGTATGGATTGAAACAGAATCTCAGATCATAAAATACAATGATTGATAAGTATATCATTACAAATGACTTCACTAAATGTCCACACGAGTATGCTCTTTACACAAAGATGAATGGAAACGGAGATATATTCGTTGTTTGTCTATATGTGGATGATTTTATTTCCACAGGAAACAATTCAATCATGTTTGAAGAATTCAAGGAGAAAATGGTTTGAGAATTAGAAATGACTGATATTGGAGTTACAATGTACTAACTTAGCATTGAAGCAAAGCAAACAAAGGATGGCATATTTATTCCTCAAGAAGGACATGCACGAGAAGTACTTAAAAAATTCAAAATAGCTGACTGTAAGCTAGTAAACACTCCCGTTGAATGTGGAGTCAAACTATCAAAGCATGGAGACGGAGAAAAGGTAAATGCAACGTTTTTCAAAAGTTTGGTTAGAAGTCTGCAGTATTTGACATGCACGAGGTCAGTTATCCTGTTTGGAGTTGGTTTGATTACTTGCCTTATGGAAGAACCCACTATGACTCACTTGAAAACCGCAAAAAGGATTCTCCATTATATTAAAGGCAGATTTGCTTTCAGAATACATTATTCAACATTTCATGAATTGAAACTTGTGGGGGTACTGTGACAATGATTGCGCCGAAAACCTGGATGACAGGAAAAGCGCTATCAGTTTTGTGTTTTTCTTAGGAAACACTTCTTTTACATGAAGTTCAAAGAAGCAACCAATAGTGGCACTATCTACTTGTGAAGCTAAGTATATTGCTGCTAAGACATGCACTTGTAATTCAATTTGGCTTAGAAATTTGATGAAGAATTTGCATTTTGCAGTAGTAGAAGACACAATCGAAGTAAGCATATTGATACGAGGTATCATTTCCTTAGAGAAAACATTGACAGAAAGGAGGTGCAATTAAAGTTCGTGAAGTCTCATGATCAAATAGAAGACATTCACAAAGCCTCTCAAATTTGAAAACTTTTGGAGGTTTTGGGTTGGAGTAACTAAAAAAGTCAAGTTTAAAGGGAGTGCTGAAATAATAAACTTGATTTTCTAATTTGAAGGTTTTGCACATTTTCTAGATTAACTTTTGATAGTCTATGTTCATAAATTTAGAAGATTCACACAATTGTAAATTCATGTTCGTAAAATATTCGTGTGTTTGAAAAGTCATGTCCGTGTATATGAATTATGATGCTTTGGAAGTAGGAAACTTGAATACTAGGCTAATCCAATCTAGCTTATAAATACCTATGGACTTGCATGGTTTCAATCAAGTGGAACCAAATATGCTAAACAACCAATCAAAATGTCATTTAAAATGAGTTTTTTTTTTCCATTACCCACCCTCACCATTTCTATGTTCTTTAATAATTTGAGCAGCTGAAAAAGAAAAGTACATGTAGTACTTCAACTACCAAGCATTATGAATAAGTGAGTAATATACCTTACCTCGAATCAGTCGCATAACATACAATGCCCGTGTTGAAGGGTTGTTTCTGACATCCCCATAATATCCCAATTCAATCGGGTTAGTCTTCAACAGATATAGAACCAATTTTCTACGTAGATACACGCATTCACTAACATGCTTCAGGACCAAATCCTTGCGCCAAGTATTCATCAAGTTTCCCCCAGTTCGGGATATCAGTTCTACCCGGATTATCAGAAGGCAATGAGCGGATGCACCCAAGAATGTGCTGAACATCCCGGTACAGCCTGGCATGTAGAACAAAAGAATATATCCAACTCAATAAAAATTCAGCAGGATATCAAAAATATTAGAGCAAATTAAAATGCAATACCTGTTTTTTGCTTGTTGAGTGCTAATATCTAAGTTGGAAAATGCTTCTGGAATTTGAGTGTGGAAAATTATCACAACTTGCCTGCAAGTAGCACATCATGGAGGTCACTATGCAGGGGAAATGGTGAAAAATTAAAAGCATCTTCTACACTCAAATAAATAAAAAAAGAGAAAAAATATAATTGAATAACTTATGTTGTATAAGATAACTTCAAAAACGTATAAGATAACTTCAAAAAAGTGTATATAACTTAAATGTGACAGAATAAAACAAGATATATCATCCACAAAAATGCATGTTATTGGAAGAACAAGCAACCAATCAAAACGGAAGGGTTGATTTCTACCCCTAAATTATTAGTAATTTATTCGTATCATCCTTAAACAATTAATTTTGTTTATAACGTCCCTTAAGTATTCGATTTCAGCCAATTTAATCTAAATAAAAACGATTCTCCAAATTTGAGTTGGAATCTGATTATCCATTACAAAATCTCGACTCAATCAAGAACAAAGAACTTATTTATTTATTTATTTATTGTTGAAATGATGGATGACATCACAAAATCTAAATTTAATCACAAAAGGAGTACTCAGCGCACAAGAGCAACTTGTATTTAGAAGTTATTTTCCAATGCTAATGTCTTGATAGTGCAATCAATCAAATGGTGATTCATCGTACTATGTATACATGCGAAATTTGAGAGAAAATTAACTTTTAACCATTCTAACTGTGCCTTTGTGCCTATTTCTATCCCACATTTGGATTGTTGTATTTTATTAGATCAAATTGACTGAAATCAGACAGTTGAGAGACCTAGTAGACAAAATTAATGATTTAGGGACTATGTAAATAAATTGCTAATAATTTTGGGGATAAAAGTGAAATTAACTCAAAACAGAACAGTTTGATGCTATTTCAGACTGACCACATTTGCAAAATCTTTGAATGCATATTCGAATGAGAATGCTCGTGAAATATGTAGCTTAGAGTGCCTCGAATACATATTTTTCGCATTGATGTGTTAGGCATTGGACCTCCCCAAACCACAGGTTTTAGGACACTGACTTAGCAAGAAATGATTTCAAAAATGTCCATGGACAAGTATGGCAGATTAGTATATTATATGTACAAAATAGGTTGATGAACAATGTTAATATTCTGCAATGATATGCTTGAATATAATTCAAATGATATCGAACGTTGTATTATTTCCATTTTTCTCTCCTTGTTAGAAGCAATAAATACAGCTTCGCTGTCAAATGCGGCAGTTCCCTTCTTCCACCATCACAACAGATCAGGGGATTCAATAAGGATACTTGATCACTCCACAGCATAATATACCATACAAACAGCTTGGGGTGTGCAAACAATTGGTCAACCCACTTCAACCCACACCAACTTACGTGGTAGGGGTGTGTGCAGGTTGGGTTGGGGAAGTTGGGTTGAGGAAACATATTTAACCAACCAACTTTAGCAGGTGGAAGTTTTTTCAATCGTTCACCAATCCATTGATTGTCAAAAACAGCAGGTTTAGTGAAATTTTTTGGCAATTTCAACATGTGGTTTAGACGGTTTAGTGAGTTGAAATGTTGTAAGATTTTGGGATTATTTTCTTAAAATTAGTTTCTAAACAATAAAAAAAATATGCATTTTTAAAAAAAATTATACTTAACAGGTCAAGAAAATGACCAACTACAAAACAACAATATTCAATAATAATAATAAAAATAATAAGCAATAACATTTTCACTCAATCCATCCAATCCAACCTACATAAACTGGTGCGAATTGGCGGGTCAAGGTGGGTTGACGGATTGTTTGCACACTCCTACTATGCAATTTATGTAGGCAAGTGGGTCGGGTTGAGTTAAAAAAAGGAGGTGAGTGAGTTTATTGTGGATTATAATTTTTCAACTCACGATCAACCAACCCAACCCGCATAAAATATATATTAATTGCCTTGTTCCTATATAAAATGAACCCCAATCACAACACACACACACACACACACACACACACACAGTCCATGAACAAAGATTTTTTGTTTCCATCTGTTACACAAGGAAAATCAGGGAAGAGAGAATGCTTGAAAATTCCATGCAATAATTGGAGGACTGGAAATGTACATAATCTTTGCTTTAAAATTGGATGGAGCTATAATTACCAAATTTCTTGCTTGGGAGAGGGAAGAAGGAATTTTTCCTATGCCACACCAGCACTATCCAAACTACCCTAATGCAGTGCTACAATTACCAAAAAATTCAATTCCGTCAATACACTCCAAGGCCACCTTATCAATCTCTAACTCCTGCTAGGGTACAACAAAGACAAAGGTGACTAACTCCTGCGAGGGTACCACAAAGACGAAGGTGATGCAGATGGAGTCGGTGAAGATGACGAGGATGAGGATGAGGAAGAGCTCGAGCCTGATGAAGATGATGGGGACTTTCTCCTGGCTTTCTTCTTCTTCTCCCGTTCCTTCTTCTCTCTTCTCTTCTTCTCTTGTCTCTTCTTCTCCTTTCTCTTCCTCTTCTTCTTCTCTCGCTTACTCTCATTATCATCAGACTTTTTCGGCCTCTTCTTCGATGAACTGCCTCGACCCGAGTCTTCATCGCCTCGTGTGCGTTTGGAGTCGGGGACAGGTGGAGGACCCATGGACCCGGATGTCATGGTGGGAGAAGGGGATGGAGGGTGTAGGCCGACCAGTCGCGCCAAGAGAGACGATGGGTTAAGATTTGTGGAAATTTGATTCCGCTCCAGACGGAAAATTGCTTCCGCGACAAAAGCGGCGATCTCCGATTTGGAAGTGAGGGCATTATAATAGCCCCCAGTTCGAGTCTGGGTCGAGGCACTTTTTTTTTGCTTTTTGGACATCGACGGTGACTCTTTATCCATCATGCATATTATTATCGTGATCCCCTGGTCTGGGCGCATCTGCTCATGCCATGCACAGGTT
>JAOTRH010462524.1:0-28293 GCA_034768845.1 Heliamphora exappendiculata
ACTAAAATTCTGTGCCACAGTCGTACCGATGGTATGTCCATTTTCATCTAAACTGTGAACATAAAACTTATATTCTGCAAAAACCTAAAATCTTGTCTTCTGTGTATAAGCCGTACTTTACACGTCAGATTAAATATTATACAGAATATTGGACATCTATGCATAACAAAGAAATGATATGCATACATTGTTCATAAGAATTCTCATAAAATGAAAAACTAATTTTTTTAAATACTAAAAACATGATTTTCAGTATACCAACCCTAACATATTCATCATTAATACTAGGATCCGAGCAGGGTCGTTACAAGAGCTCCGGTCTTTGACCCAAGGGGCATGTTTAAACCTAATTAGGCATTGCATTATCTTATCAAATCCCTGATGTCAGGAGGTGCTGCTATTCTTATGGATTTAGATGGGAATGTCTTCTCTATACCAATCAACTCAGACTAGCTTAAAAAGTTTTATCCCTAGGAGAAAAAAGGAGAATGTCAATACTCGAGTGTAATCCAAGCCTCGAACTACGTTATGGCCTGATTCTCTTCTTCGGGATATGTAGGCAGTTTCAATCAGAAGTTCGGCCCAAACTGTTGTCCGAAATTCTCCCTTTGTAGCCATGTTCGAGTACTTGATCAATGTAAAAAGCCTGCTTTAATTTTTTCTAATAAATTAATTATATTGTAAAAATAAAAATCTAAAAAACAGTTTTAAAAATCAATGTGAACTAAAAGTGGAGGGACTTTCATTAAGAAGTTTTACCAATTCAATTTTGGTTTAAAAAACAAGAGATACGCGCAAGTCCTCATCCTAAAAAAAGCTAAGAAGAAAACAAACAAAATACTAGAGTACAATGAAGTAAAGTAAAGTCCTCTTTGCATCTCCTCCCTGTCTTGCACTACGTTCCTACTCCTTCCCTAGCTAAGGCTTGTAATCCTCGGAAAGCCCTCTATCAAAGTCACCGCCAACTGGCATCATCAGTCGAGAGGACCAAGCCCGCTAATACTGATCCAAGAAGGGAGCCCGATGAGGAGAACTAAATAGGTGGTTCACAATAGCATCAGGCCTGATCTGAGTATACCCAAACTGACAAACAATGCAATGGGGATGATAGAAGGTGATCAGCCTCAAACCAATCAGCAAGACTCTCGAATGACCCATGGTAACAGCAGTCATGAGAGAAATCTTCAACCAGGGGCATTGCTAGGAAATGTCCTCCCCGTCAAAGAGTCTTTCCAAGCACGTTTCGTGGAGCAGAGGCGATATACTTGACGATGGATAAACGACTTCACACTATAACTGTCATATACAGGCTTTCCAGTAAGTTCGCTTTCTCCATCAACCAAACCTGAGAGAAATAAGGAAAAAGGAGAGCTGAGCAGAAAAATAGAGAGAAATAAAGAAAAATGAGAGCTAAGCAGAAAAATAGAAAGAAATACAGAAAAAGGATAGTTCAATGAACACCTACAGTAGTAGAGCACTACCCGCAAAGTAAGGGGCACCCTCAGTGCGGACCACATCAAGACTAAGGAGTGTCTCGGTAAGGACTAACGGAATAGGGTCTCGGCCCTTGTATATCTGATGAGCTATGTGTGCTAGAGAAGAACTAGCTCGTCCATTAGAAGGCCCCACGAGGAAATGGGCCAATAGACAGATACAAAGAGCGTAGCGACACTGAAGCTGAATGGAGAAATCACCAAGAGAATCCCGAGGTCCAAAACGGTTTATGATCCGTGCTACATCAAGGAATCCCTCCTGGGTGATAACTGAAGCCACACGTTTGGAGAAGCCGCAAAGCTGCATCAGATGATCCCTGGGACTTGAGAAGGGAGTAGGAATTATGACATCATCTCGAGACGAGATCTCAAGAATGGCAAAAAAGTCCTTCACCGTCAGGTATAGCTCCTCGTTCCCAAAACGAAACACGTGCACATCAGGGTCCCACAGTTGGGCAGCCCCTCTCAAAAGATGCCAATCGATCCTCATAGTTCTTAAGGAAAACAGAGCATTTAGACCGAAGTTGAGGAAGTTCTTGCGCTCGACCGAGGAGAACTCACCCATCCAAGCCAAAAGAGAGTTGTCATAAGAATGAGCCATGGAAAAGACAAGAGAGGAAGAGAATGTTTCAGAACAGTGGGGTTTGGACCACGGGGCCCTTATTATAGAGCTAAAATGGAGGAAACCATAGAATCTTCCTTGAGTTTTGTCATGGCTTCCATTAAAATTCATGGCCGTGAACTCCAAACCATCAAACCACGAACTCTAAGCCATCAGGCCGCAAACTTTCTCCCACGTTTGTACAAGCCGTCACTTTTGAATATCATGGCTACGGGATCATTCCTCACAATCGTAACATTTTTTATGCAGAAAATTTGGCAACATCTCCCCTTTCCTGTCAACATGCCTAATTCCTCGTCAGAAACCCATTAGCAACTCGCAACATGAAAACGGGTTTGCAGGGCAAGATATCAACTTACAAAGTCATACATCATACATAATAACAAGATCCCAATAGTCAAAGATCAGTTTCACACAAATAAAAGAAGTCATAAGCATCCATAGTACGTGTAAAGTAAACCAAAGGCACGAAGGCCACATCCATCTGAAGCAATGTATATAAGCAAGTGTATTAAAGTGTGTATCATCGGGCACGCAGGCCCAAGTAAAGAATAGGCACATAGGACTCCATGTACATGAAGAAAAGAAAAAGAAAGTAAAAGCAGAGAAGCAATAAGGTCATCTCTCTTGTCGGGTCCTCTTCCTCCGAACCACATAGCCTCCCTGGGATGACTCTCCTAATGACAACCCGGTCTCCTCCTCCTCCTCATCTGAGCTATCAACCATCTGAGCAGCGCTGGGAGTCTAAGCAATGGACGAAGAAGCAGAAGCAGAAGTAGAAGCCCATATAGAAGATACAGCTGGCTCCACCCCGTCGCCACGAGTCCTTAGGCCTATTCCCCGGTCGCGACGAAAGAAGAGAGGGCTATGTCAGAGAACAGTATGCATGGACAAATATGAAAGTATATAAAGGTAAATGGAAAAGAGTGAAGCATGCACCATGGCAGGGCTACCCCGGGGAGCAGCATGAGGCTGCATACCCTGAGACCGAAAGGCACTGTTCTAGCGGCGGACCAGCACCCTCAGACCAGTTATAAGTCGAAGACACTCCTCACCCTACTATTTGGGAAGCTGTTAAGAAGCTGTTAAGGAAGAGATACATTATACAGTCAATATGAAAAGCAGCATGGAAAGCAGAGAAGGAATTGAAGAATGTTGTACATACTTAATGCTGGGAGGAAGGCATAGCTCTTGTGCCGTCGGCTTCAGAACCTAGATCTGATGGAGGTTCCCATCCACGAATGTGTCCACCGTCCAGGACAACTCGAGATAGGCTACTCCAGTAGGATCAGGGGCAGCAAGAGAAGGACCCCGTGCAGCAGCATGAGCCCCCATTGCTCGCATAAGCCTCTCTTAGGCAAACACCATATAGTTACGATCTTTATCCTTGATAAACGTAGCAGCATCAATACCCACCATGGCACGAATAACCTCAGCTATATGAAGGGTGTCGGTCTGACGCATCCCCGCCAGAGGTGTCCTCAAAATAGAAAAGTGATCATATCCCAAGGACTGTCAAACCACACGCTCGCCAAGGTACCACTCTCTGCAGAATGGCCCCTCAAGCAAGACGCAGGTTCAGGTGACCTCTCGACTCCATATCAGATCGTCGCCGACCCACTCCTCTATGCCAACCCAAAGGTCCCAGTGAACCTAAAAAGTAAGGAAACATATCAAAAAATAGTGTGTATGAAAGGATGGGAATGAAAATGAGGAAAGGAAAGAGAGACATACCCGATTAGCAGCAAAAGTGTCTAGGAAATAGCGATCGTCATTTAGATCCATCCTGCTAGGCTTCGTGCCTTGATATCTCCTCACCCATCGGAGCGCTTGGGGGATCATGAAAGGGTCGTCACAGGTGTTCACCGATGAGCGCATGCCAAGGAACTCATAACCCCAAAGCTGCAAAGAATCAAAGACCAGCATCAATATCACATATAAAAAATGTGCAGTAATGGAAAAGAGAATGGGAGAAAAAGCAAATATACCTCCCAGATGTGCCAGTAGCCGCCTGTGCTCCGTTCAGAGGTGCGAGTAGCAGCACTCATATAGCCATAGAGGGTAGCCCCCAGCCGAATGTGCCAATGTTGTCTACCACCACCATCGCTGCGAGATAGTGGAGGTGCATTCTATTCTCTATGTTCGAGAATAGAGCTATCCCGAACATATAGAGAATAAAGGCGCGCACCACCCACTCAAAGTGACGGGCCTCGGAGTAGACGAACTCTTTAAAAGTTTTCCTTAGCCATGTGTATCTGATGCTCCCCTTGTCAATAGCTAGAGGCACTTGGCCAAGGAAGTATGTAAGAGCCTTGTCGTTCTGGCTGATATCGGGATTGAATGGAATCGGGTTACCGCCACCTGCATCCTGGTGATAAGGGCAAAGTCAAGTGGCGTGATTGTGACCTCAAAGGCAAGAAAGTGGAATGTGTTGGTGGTGTCCCACCACCTCTCCACTAGCGCTATGAGCATGACCTGGTCATTGTTGTTCCCCTCCAACATAATGATGAAGCGACCGAATCCCACCCCGTCTACTATCTCCCGGCTGCGCTGAGGTAAGGCGGTATACCACTCCAAAACATCATATGAGCCAGCAAAACCCCGAATATAAATCCTCCCCTGAAACAAAATAGAACATACGAATCAGTAAACAAGAACAATAACAAAATCAAAATCTACAACGAGACAACTGAAACAAAATTCTCCACCAGTTTTTACCCAACAAACGATAATAAAAAACGATAATCTAACCCCAAATCCACCGAACGAATCCCAAAACAACTTCATGCAATCCAAACTTCTTTCAAAATTCAAGTTTCAATTTCAATTCTCAGAAAAGTACAACTTCCAACTAATCCTAATTTATTTTCGATTCTTAAAAGATGGTGACTTGATTCAATCCATTTCATATTCAAATTTCGTTAAAACAAAATTCGTTTCATTTTAAAACTCAAACTTATTCCTACTATTAAACCTAAATAATCCAATGATCCATTTCACACAGTTTCAATCAAATCAAATCAATATCAATTTCAAACATTAGGATTTAACTTCAAATTCAAAGTTTAGTTAAAACTCGACTCTGCTTAAATCCAGTTCAATAGAATTCCAACCAAAACTTAACTTACCCCAATGCAAAACTTAAACATCAAGGCCCAAATTTTAGATTCAATTGATCCAATTCATTCCAAATTCAACTTTTTCAATTCAACCTCAACTTTCATTAGAACGTTTAACTTTTTCAATCTCAAACCAACCTAGCTCCTAATTCGTTTCAAACTCATTTCAAACTCAATCTTGAAACTCAACATGATTTTCATTATTAGTTTTCAAATTGATTCAATCCAAAATTTGTCTCAACCAAAAACCTCATTTTGTTGAAATTCCTATTTCGAATTTCAATTTAACCAAATTTTGCTCCAGTTCATTTTGACCAATCATTCTTAAAGTTTACACAAGGTTCATGTCTAATCCAAATCCTAATGTGATTACCATTCAAATTGGCCCTACCCGATCCAACTTAAATCGAAATACAATTCAATCTCAATTCCAATCCAATTTAAATTCATCTCAATATCCGATACAATGCAATTTCAAATTCAAACTCGATATACCATTCAACTTCAATTCAAGGTCAACAAGTCAACCAAGTTTAAAGAATCAAAATAGTCTAACTCAATACAAACAAGTGCAATGTTTATGTTTTGAAGAAGTTTTTCAGCTTACCATAAGGTTTACGGCCAAGAGATGCTCCTCACGATGGCAAAGAAGGACCTCGTGCTCTGCAACCAAGTCTAGAAGGATGAATCGTTTCATCCTGGGCCTCGACAATCGTGACAAAGGGAGTAGTACGTGGTAGGTTCATAATGCTCCGACATACCCAGCGCACCCCCTCCCTCCAATAGAAGAAGAGCATCCTCGTCGCCTCCAGCTGCAGCGCCACCACCACCTTCACCCACACCTACCTCTAGGCAACCACCAATCGCGACACCACCCACGCCACTACCGGTTCCCATGCCGCCGACCACACCACCACTGGCTTCCACACCACCGCCACCAGCCGCACCACCTCCACTACTGCCGATGCCACCCAAATCATCACCCACGAACCCAAAATCACCTCTGACTACGGTGAAATACAACAACGGGAGAACCGAAAGTATAAACATGATGTAGACAAGAGTCGAGAGAGCCAAAAAAGATAAGAAAATCGAGCAAGAGCTTGGAGAGCAAGAGAGAGTTGGGAGAGAGGAGAGAGCCGAGAGAGAGGAGAGAGGAAATCAAGTTCACGTGAATGATATTTTTCGAACGATCCCAAACCCATGTACTGCCATCGACTTCACGGTCACGAGATTCGCCTCTTTTAGCAGTTGCGGCCACTACATTTGAACCCAACCCGCAACTTTGCTTTCTCACGACCATAACAAATTTCAAAGGTTACTTACAACCGCCGTGTTTGAACGTTTAGGCCGCTATTAACCTAGGGTTTTTAGTGATGGCTGCCACTTTTAAAGGCTGTGGTCGCCATGTTTTATTGCCCCCTCTTTTGAACATCAACCTTCGAGCATATACAACTCTTATTTTGGTTTGATTAGCTAAAAATCTTCTTTTATAGCCCTTTTTTTAGGTTCTAGCTATTTCTCAGATCTTTCATCCTCTTCATGACCTTAAACTGACTCGTCGGTCCTCTTCATGATCTTAAATTGACCTTTCAATCCTTTCATGACTTAAAATTGATATCTACCTCTTTGGTCCTCCTCATGACCTTAAACTGACTCTCCGGTCCTCTTCATGACCTTAAACTGACTCTTTCGGTCCTTGCATAACCTAAAACTGCCACTATAACGTTCGATCCTACTCATAACCTAAAACTGATCCTAAAATGGTCGGTCCTCCTCATAATCTTAAATTGATCATCTGATTCTTGCATGACCTAAAAATGCTTCCTCTGATCCTTTGTCCTCCTCATAACCTTAAACTGACCCTTTGATCTTTTCATAACTTAAAACTAATATCTACATCTTTGGTTCTCGTCATGACTTTAAATTGACTCATCAGTCCTCCTCATGACCTTAAACTGACTTCCTCGGTCTTTGCATGACCTAAAATTACCCCTAAAACGTTCGGTCCTCATAACGTTAAATTGACTCATTGGTCCTTCTCATAACCTTAAACTGACCCTTCAATCCTTTCATGACCTAAAATTTCCCCTAAAATATTCAGTTCTTCTTCTGACCTTAAACTGATCCTCGGTCCTCTTCATAACCTTAAACTGACTCCCAAGTCCTATTCATGACCAAAAACTAATCTTAGATTCTTTGGTCCATGTTTGACCTTAAAATTTTTGTATCTTTGCATTGTACCTGTTTGCATCATATCACATATGCCATGCATCATGATTAGGCTGTTTGCATCATCTGCATTGCCCCACAAACTACGACAGGTCTGATCCCTTTCAATGGGGGCACGTAGGAAGCTCAACGGAAATTCGAGTTCAACCACGCTTTTCTGTATGTTCTGTTTGTGCCTAAGATTGGCATCTTGTTTAAATGGTTTGTCTCTAGAGTTTTGACATTTACTTGCACCACGAGTTCTTGCAAGCTCTGTCAAAAAGGGGCAACTATAGACAACCCAATTTGACTAAGCCGAATCTTACGCACTCGTCTCGAATTCTCCCCAATGACGAAAACATGGGAATTATGCTCAAAGATACTCCAAAGCAAGTAAAGTCAGGAATTCAATTCAAAACCTAAGAAACCACCAAAAACCTTTAGGCCGTGACATTTATGATCCTCACGGCTGACACCATTTTCATAACCCTACAACAAGCTGTGTCCTTACCTTAACGACTGCCACCTTTTTGTGATCCTAGAACAAGTTGTGACTTTCATTTCTCACGGATGCAAACTTTTTAAAAGCCTAAACCTAGCCGTGACCTTAAAGGTCACGGTCAGCACTGCTCGTACAAATAAAGGTTACGACTGACACTGTTCGTACATTAAAGGTCATGGCAGCGAGTTTAACTCCTTTTTGAACCGGTGGTAACATTCCAGAGGATGTCTATGTTGCCTTCTTACTTGTAAATAGGTGCCTTAATTCTCAAAAAAAAAAAAGAGGGAGAAATACCTAGATATCGATACTCTACCGAATCCGTTCCGTACCCGATATTTCAATATACCCGATACCATATACTCCCGAACCTAGTTCGTGACTTTGCTTGCTTTGGTGAGGCTATTGGAGCACGGGCTACTTGGCGATTCTCATCTTTTGCATTCGAGAGGACATTCGAGGCAGTTGTCTATACTAGGTAACTTTAGAAAATGGTGACGTTTCTTAAACCCTCATCTTCTCTCTCTCGGGAGGTGTCACGATTAAGGTTTCTATTTATTGTATCTTTCCTTTTTAATCAATCTATTCATATCAATCACGTTCACATAAGCTTTTTATGAGAAAATAGTATGTTTATAGATTTTTGTAATGCGTAAAACATGTTTTAATGCATTTTTGTATTCACTGGCACACTAGATATATAAAAATATTTTTGCGATTTATAAAACTTGATGGCCGCGACCCTTGGTTGTCACGGCTGTGACTTATTTTGACCTTATTATTACGGCCGTTGCATATTTGCTTTGGGTCGCTACCTTTCTTCTCATTTTTGTCACGGCTACGACATTCTGTTGATACAGCCGTGAGATCTTGTGAGACCAATGACATGAAAACTATGTTTAAACCCTTCTATTACATATTTTTTATGTTTTATGCAATATGTCTCAAGACCTATGTTACTGTGGAGTAATAGATAGTAGATACAGCCTTGATGAAGTGGGATGTGGTTTCTATTATGTTCATTCCATCCATTTCAGTTCCATTGGACCTTGCATGTTGAAAACCTATCTGTACCTTAAAAAAATCATGGTCACAACTTTTGGTTGTCACATCCGCGATCTTCTTCACCCCTTTCTCTTGCAGTTACATATGTTTTGTCACGGCCGTATGTTTTATTGCATCTTTTGTCACGGCTGTAACATTATGTTGCTACGATTGTGAGCTTATTGCAAGTATAGTAGCTTAAAAATAGTCTTTAAATTCCCTTTATTCTTTTTGTAAATTATGTAAATAGCATGGTAGAGATAGAAAATGTATTGCATGATCCTTAGGCCTTTTTCTTATTTTATTTGATCTTTCATCAGCATGTTTTTCGCTTTGCTTTGCTCAAGCAATAAGTGTGGCATGTTTAGAAATGATAACAAAGTTACATGGCCTTTAGGATTGTAGTTAGGATTTTTCTTCTTTACTTGTTTTTGTATGAACTCCCTTCAACCTCCTACGCTGTTTATGTTATCTTTGAAAATTTTAAAACGAGAACGAATATTGACAAAGTAAAGGCTAACCTTATGATTGGGCGAAAATGGTACCTAGCACCATCTTTTTTCATACCTTAGCTCTCGTACCCTTTTTTTTTTCCTAATTACGTTTGAAAACAAAATGACCTATGGCCTTCTTTTTGTTTTCTTGATTTTTCTCAAAAATCAAGTGGTAACTCTATTTTTCTTAAAACGTGTTTGGATATCTTAAATTTTTTGTTTTAAAAAGAAAAAAGCATTTTTCTAAAAACAATGAATATCCGATTGTACTATTTTTGTTTTTCTCGAACGCACCCCTGCTAAAAACGCCCGCAGATGCAGAGATCCAATTCTAACAAGACTAGAAGACTAGAAGTCTAATTTTCATAGGATTATAGATTTTTTGAATAAACAGGAACTCTTTTGTTTTAAAATTTTTAACTGGACCTTAAAGCCGGGATATTGTACATTTATTTTTTTAATTAAATGCGTGTATAGTTTTTATGTGGTTTATGCTTCCTGTTCAAATTTAATTAATTCAGTTATTCAAAATTATTTTTTTTGTAACGAAAAAATAAAACAAAATATTCTTAAATTAAATTATTTTTTTAAAGAAAATTTTAAAATTTTATTTTGTTACTTAAAAACACGTTTAAAATGATTTTTTTTGTTAAATTCAGTATCTTTGGAAAATATGCCGATTAATTTTGAATTAATTAAAAGAATTTTAATTTAAATAAATTATTTTTTTGAAATATATGTAACATGAAATAAAATTAATATTTTTAATAAAATAAATAGAATTTAAAATTTTTATTTGTTGCACATATAACATGTAAAAATAGTTAAAATTGAAATCTTTTGTAGCGTGTAATTTTTAAAAATTAAAAATTTCTTTTTATTAGACAGTTTTTATAACTCTAAAAAATATTTTAAAAACTAAGTGGGTGAGGAAATTAATTCAAAGATAAATTCTGCGGTCTCCATCACTAGTTTGTAAGTGATGTAGTTAATTTTTTGTGTTATCTTCAGGGCCTTCCTCCTCATCGAATTTACTTACGGTAACACCGGTACGAATCTTCTTTAGGGATAATTCTAGATAATCGTTAGTGTGAATCACTTCTCTATCTGAAGTGTTCATTACGAAGTGATTAATTCGAAATTAAGTAATGATATACACTTAGTTATAAATAATAGTATTCACTCTATTTGAGTCACTATTATTATTTATAGGATCGAAGCTACGCCAACTGTTTAGTTTTACTTGTCATAGTCTGTTGACTAGATAAAAAAATCAATAGGAATTAAAGTTCTTATCAAAATTAATGGTTTTTAGTAAAAATGATAGAGGGAACCAAATTTTAAATTTGAACTCAAAGTTTTTTCTCTTCATAATTAATGGTTTTCAATTATGTGATTTCAGGATAAAATAGCTTTCAATCCACTCACGACTATACTCAAACAAAATAAACTTACAGGTCCTAATTATGTTGATTGTAAAAGAAATCTAGATACCGTTTTAACTGCCGAGAATTATAAGTTTGTGTTATCGAAGATTTGTCCATGAGTACCTCATGAGGGGGCAATCGAAGAAGAAATTCAGGCTTATCAGAAATGGCAGAAGGTTGATCAGATGGATTACTGTTACATTTTGGCTTCCATGTTAAGTGTATTGCAGTATTAGCATCAGTGTATGTCTACTGCCTCTGACATGGTTATAAATCTTAAAGAGATGTTTGGAGATCAAAATTACCCATTAGGCAAGTGGCCATGAAATCACTGATGAACACAAACATGGCTAAAGGCACCTCAGTTAGAGATAATATTCTGAAGATGATTAGTCTTTTGAATGAAATGGCGATCCTTAGAGCCAAAATTGATAGAAAAATCTAAGTCGATATCATACTCCAGTCGCTGCTTGATAGCTTTAAGCTGTTCTGCCCATATTATAATATAAACAAAAGCAATTTTTCCCTAATAGAACTACTTAAAGAATTTTAAATAGTTGAGGGTGTTCTTAGAAAGCCAAGAATTGTCTTTGTTGCTGAAAATGGTTCTTCCTCTAAGCCAAAAGGTAAAAAGAAAAAAAAGATTCAAAAATAGAGAGGCAAATGTGCAAAAGTAGCTAATGGGCCTAAACCTAGTGTGAAAAAGCCGACAGGCAGGTGTTTTTACTACAATTAGAGAGGGCACTGAAAGTAGCAATACCTAATTTATCTTGGTAAGCAGAAAAATAAAGATAATTTATGTTCACTAGTTGTTGTAATATGTTTAGCGGTGCTATCTATCGGTACCTGGTGTGTAGATATGGGAGCCACTAATCATGTCTACAATTCTTTGCAGGAGTTTCAGGAAACCAGACAGCTCAGTGATAGAGAGATATATCTACATATTGGCTATAATACAAGGGTGGCAGCAGTTGCAGTAGGAGATGTTATTCTTAGTTTTAATAGAGAGAGTTTTAATAGTGAGATATTGTCTTTATGTACCTTCTATTAGAAGAAATTAAATTTTTATTTCTAGATTGGTTTAAGATAGATATTTAGTTTATTTTAATAACTCTGTGATTATTAAGAGTAATAAACGTTTGAACTATTATGGGACATTAGTGGATGATCTTTATGTTATTACTCCTATCACTTCTACACTACAACTGAATGAGTTGAATCATACATCTAATTTACCACTTAAGAGAAACGACCTTTTTTTTAATGAACCAAACATATATGTAGCATTTACACCTAAGTTATATTAATCTTAAAAGGATAAAATAGACCAGTTAAAGATTGACCTTTGAGTCATTGAAAGTGAAGGCACTTCGAGTCTGTGAATCTTGCTTGGAGGATAAAATGACAAAGAAACTATTTTCGGCTAAAGGCTATAGAGTTAAAGAACCATTGCAATTGGTTCACTCTGATGTATGTCAACCTATGACTATCCGGCTATAGGAGACTTTAAGTATTTCAGCACTTTTATTGACGATTACCAAGGTATGGGTACATTTATTTGATGCACCATAAATTCAAATGCTTTGAGAAATCCAAAGTATTTAATGCGGAAGAGAAGAAACATCTAGGAAAATATATAAAGACACTATGTTCTGACTGTGGTGGCAAATACCTCTTTAAAGAGTTTAGGAATTACTTGTTAGTAGAGGGGATTATATCTCAGCTGACCGCACTAGGCACTCTGCAATAGAATGGTATAGCAGAAAAAATGAATATCACTCTTATAGAGATGGTAAGATCTATGATGAGTTATTTAGAGTTACCCAATTTATTTTGGGGATATGCATTAGAGATAGCAACTTACATTCTGAACTTAGTACATTCTAAGTCAGTATCTACTACTCCCACAAAATTATGAACCGGGCGCAAGCCCAATCTAAGATATTCGAATTTGGGAATGTCCAGCACACATGTTGAAAGAGAATACGAATAAATTGGAATCGAGAACGAAAGTCTATTTTTTTGTTGGATATCCTAGGGAACGAAGGATGATTTATTTTATAATAGTAAAGATTTGAAGGTCATTGTTAGTACCAATGTTCGATACTTGAAAGAGAATTATGCAATGGACCACAAGCCCAAGAGTATAAATGTTTTGGTAAAGCTAAGAGGAATTACTAGTACTACAGGAGAAGAATGTCATCGATTTTCCATTGCCTCTTCATAGTGGGAGGATTATCGAGATACGAACAGATCTTGAACTAGATCAGCGTGCTACCATTGACATGTCGATTTCACAACTAGAGGAGCATGTGGGTAATGGTGCACAGGATTCAGAATCAGCACAACATGTCACAGCTAGTTCACAAACGTAGGGAGTGCCTCATTGTAGTGGGACGGTTGTTCGTCAACCCGATTGATATATGTTCTTAGAAGAGTATATTGATGGGATCCTAACAGAACTAGATACCAAACCCTGCAACTACAACGAAGTACTCCAAGATAAAAATGCAGATCTTTTGGTAAATAGTTATTAATTCAGAGATGGAGTCTATGTACTCTAATTAGGTCTGGAAACATGTATAACCACCCAAAGAGATAAAACCCATCGGATGCAAGAGGATCTATAAGAAGAAGAGAAGAGCAGATAGAAATGTGAAAACCTTCCAAGTTAGACTTGTTGCAAAAGGGTTTACTCAAAAAGAAGGGATCAATTATGATGAGACCTTTTTGCCGGTACCCTTGCTTAATTCTCTATAGATTCTCTCATTCAATGTGGCTCATTTTGATTACAAAATTTGGTAAATGAACGTTAAGACATCTTTCCTTAACAGAAGTCTTAGACGAGTGTATCTATTTTGTACAACCAGACGGGTTTATCACAAAGGGATAAGAGCATATGTTGTGCAATTTTAAGAGATCCATTTATAGACTTATGAAACATCTAGGTATTGGAATACTCGATTTGTAATAGGCCATTAAGTCTTATGACTTTGATTAAAGTCCTTAAGAGTCTTATGTGTACAAGAAGCGTGATGAATACGTGGTGATGTTTTCAGTACTTTATGTGGATGATATCTCGCTCATCAAAAATGTTGCGGGGTTTTATGTTCGTTAAAGGTATAGTTATCTGGCCAGTTCTATATGAAAGATTTGGAAGAAGCCAGTCACATCCTTAGAATCAAGCTTATACGATATCAGAAACAAAGAATGTTGGGCTTATCACAAGCTACTTATGTCGATATAGTCTTTGGTCGTTTTAGCAAGCAGGATTTTAAGAAAGGATTTTCCTCTTTCAGGCATGAAATCACTCTATCCAAGGATCAATGTCCTAAGATAGTTGTTGAGATAGAGAATATGAATGTTGTTCCTTATGCTTCAGTGTAGGAAGCCTCATGTATGCTTTGTGCTGAACCCAACATTTGATTTGTCGTTGGCATGGTTAGTAGATATCAGTATAATCTAGTGCAAGAGCATTAGATATCGGGCCAGGATTGCATCAGCAAATAACCTTGTAGATCTTTTTACAAAGAACTTACCAGTTAATACTTTTGACAGTCACATAAAGGGTATGAGAGTCGGATGTATGACAGTACGATTTTGAGTATAAGTGGGAGATTGTGAGGGTTGTATACTAAAAACTATTATTTACGATTTTAGTATTTAATTTTACTTATTAATAAATTAATTTTTTATTTTATGAGAATCTTAATGAGCAATGTATGAGTTTCATTATTTATTTAATATTGTGTATAGATGTCTTTTTTTCTACATACTATTTATTCTGGTATGTAAAGTTCGGCTTATACATAAAAGACCAGATTATCGATTCTTATAGAATATAAGTTTATATTTTATAGTCTTACATGAAATTGGACACGCCATCGGTATGACTCTAACACAATGTTTTAGTATCTGTCTTGATTACAGGGAATGATAATTGTTTCGACAATTGTTCCGACTCATTGTGCTAATGCACTTTGTGTGTATTAAACATGACCAAGTAGAAATAATTAACTTTATACTGACTCTATAAATTAATTTACACATCATGATTATTATGAGTGCTTATACTCTTAATCTCAAAATAATTATTAGATACATATATTTAATATTTATTATTTTCATTCATTAAAGGGTGTAATCTTTTACGGCTCTATAATTCCGGTGAGATGAATAACTGTATTAATTATATAGTGAATATTAATTGTTAATGAAAACTACATCATGTGTTCGGGATTGATCATACTTCTTTAAAGAAGCTTATAAGTTTTAACCGAGTCAGACCCGACAGGTGAATTTTATAATCCGACGGTCAAATAAATTAATTAGAAGAGTTTAAATTTTTTTCAAAAAAGCCGATTAAATATAATTATCAGTAATTTGATTTAATCGGTGAATATCTGTAACCTTAATGTGGGGAGAATAAATAAGCATTTAATAACAAGAGCTCGTGTGACGCCCCATTCTCCGGGCACGTCAGGACATACTCAACAATAAATAAGGGACATATTCTAGCCGAACATTCTTAATTACATATAATAATTAATACATCATTAACGGTTCAAAATTTGTTCAAAATACTTAATGTTACAGTCAACCAAAAAATTTAACAAAAGTTAGAATATGTCCGTAGAAAACTGAACAAAAGATCAAAAAGCAAATATCCTACGTCTTCAAGCGGCACTGTTAGGGTCTGCTAGCTCCTGCCACTTTCCCTCTTCCACAAAATCTTCTCCTTCAACGAACCCGCCTTCTTCAAATAATTCTTCGTCTTTACTTGTGGCACGAATGCCATGAGTCGAAGCCCAGAAGCAAATTTCCTAAACCGTCTAACAAACTCACAACAAAATATCCTACAATACATATCGTATAATACCCAATACAATTTAAGACCAAAGAGACATGTATTTTAGCATTTTCAACAAGGTAAGCATATATAAGAGCAATTTTGCAAGTGCGTCATGCAGATGAATGCAATGCAGTTGCCCAACCCAACATACATCTAGAACAATATCATGAATTTCACGCCGAGAATTACAGAGTAGACTTGATGGTATATTGATCACCTAACTTATCCTAACCTCGTTGCGAAAGGTAAACGCTCGCCTTGGCTACATGCCTTAGCCGTTTTACTCAAAGGCAACGGCGTGGGAGCAGGCCACCCAATTTTTATTAGCCACCCTTATACGGGCCAACCGTCCCATATTAAGGACTAAGATGCTCGTTAGGCGTCAACCCAAAATCTAATTAAAGCTAGTGACGGACCCATGGTGCCTAATTCCCCCTTTTATAATTAAAACCTCCGATTTCATTTCAAATATAGCAACCAGGGACGCCCTAGATTCACAACCACTTAATGAATGATTTTCATGTCACCCAACCCAATTTGAAAGATACGAAAGGACTCTGATAACCCAAGATGAAATGTAAGAAATGATCATGCTGTGCAATATGTTTCTTGTGTGTAATTAATCATTGCATGGCATAGATATGATATGGCATATGTTACAACTTGCTAAAACATCAAATACAAGCATGCGAAACATAACCATAATTTATGTGACATAGAATGAATCCATCGGCATGAGTTCATTTCATCAAAAGTATCAATCTCATACAATAATTACTCACCAACTTCATATAAGGTTTACATATTCAAGTTCCATAAGTAACATGCCACTCGTACACTTAGCCAATTTGAGGTAATTGTTTAATTGCTACTTTTAGAGTGGTGACAACATTTTGAAGTACTTAAATATAGATTTAATTTTTGATATTTTAACACCATTTAGATAAAAATATTTTCTATAACTCTCATATTTATCACTAAGGTCAGATCCTAAGGCACGGAGATCATTTATTTTATTTAAGTAAAAATCGTTCAGTATTTTACAAAAAAAAAAAACACGGTAATTGGGCCTCTGTTGGCTACGGCTTTGGGGCATCCATTCAAGAGCTATAGGTCTGCTTTTTTGTGACGTTTTATTTTAAGGTGTCACCTACAAGTTTCATGTTTTGTGTTTAGGCAAGTTGTTTCGAAAAAGTTTGAGATTTTGACCAATTTATAAAAATGGTTCAATCAGCCTAAAAACGGTCTACAGGATGTGTTTTTAACAGCGAATGCTCAAAACCTGTGGGGTAACATCCGAGGGTATTTTACGCTGATTTTGCTAAATATTTATTTTAATATTTTAGCTACAATTTTCATGTTTACCATTTTTGGGTTTGGCTTCTAAAAAGTTAAGTTTTTGGTGCCACAAAATGTGTGAAAGAGATGTTTGTCAGTCACTAAATCTCAATAGTGATTTTGAAAAGGGTTTTGACCTATTAAGAATTCATATTTTTGACTCATATTTGGCGGACAAAAAGAAAGGTATGATCTCTACAAGTTTTATGTTTTGACCCAAGCTCGGTTGACACTCTAACTTAGGGTTTTTAGGTTTGCAACTCAGAATGGTCAAGATTTGACACTCTTTGAAAAAAATGACATATCTGGAGTTTTACGTAACGAAATCACTTCAAACTAATTTTGTATAAACAATAACTCAAAAATATAGGTATGAACACAAAAATTATTTTAAGATCATTTTTCTACAATTAGTTATGATATTTTAAAGTTCGTGGCAAAAAATAGATATGCCCAAAAAATCTGGTTACTTAAGGTTTTAATAGCTTAGCTCATGCGATGTCCATTTTGTTTTTGTTTTCTTCGCATGCATGTCTCATAACCCCAATGTATTATGTCTCATATATCACATCTCATTTACCCATTTCAGATAATATCAACACAAATCTTATCCAATAGAAATCATATCATTTAAAGAAAAGATACGCATATCATATGCATATATAAATACATTAGATGTCCATTTTTCTTTCCAAAACTAGTGATTTTAAGAAATAATTATACTAAACCACATTCCTCAAAGACCTATTTTAGTAAACCAATATCCATCAAAATTTATTTAAACCAACATGATTCAAAACGAAACAAATTATGAGTTCAAAACCGTTTTAAATACGTCCAACCGAGGGTTTAACTAATGTAATAGAGTAATCCAAAAGTTAGGTTTAAAGTTACCAAGAGTTAAACTTTTAAGCAAAATATCAAAAAATTTTGAAAAATAACCAGACCGATCGATTGGTAAAGAGACCGATCAATCGGTCTCTTACCTGCACAAGAGTACCGAGAACACCAAAAGACAGCTCGATAGACGGATCGATCGGTCTATCGAGCTGTCCTGTTCTAGGTTCCTTTTCAAGCCAAAAAAAATTCAATTTCAATATTTACAAATCTTTTAGTGTCTTTTTCAAATATTTTAGGAAAGAAACAACCTTTAAAAAGAAGAAAAAAAAAACAATTCCAAAACCTCCCTCGGGTGTAAAAGTTTATATGGAGCAAAAACCATCCAAAAACATTTTGTACAATGTTTTCTTAAAACCGTGGATAACCATTTCTTAAAATTCCAAAGTTCTCAAAGTAGTTTATGCTTATTTCAAACTTCACCTTATCACATCTCATTTAACATTTCAATTCAAACATCTAATTTAACATATGTTTCAATACTTTCATTTCATATTTCCATAAAACAACCCACCATCATCAATTTATAAGAAAATCTATATCTTTATTTCTCAAACTTTTAATTCAAGTACCAATTTACTTAACCACCTCACATAAACCTTCAAAACCTCTTCTCATTTTCATCAACCTCTTAGCTTTTTATCAACAACTCATATTCATCAAGTAACCAACGATACTCGTATAAAAACCCCTACCGATTCATACTTTACTATATCACATATCGAATTCCATTAAGGTTTTTCTTAATTTCAAAAATTTAACACAAATCGTAATAAACCACAAGGATTAGTCAAGATCCTACCTCAAAGAAGTTTCACCATCAAGAATCAAGCCCCACGTGAGCTCTAACTCGCCAAAGTCCAACACACGCGACTTCAACGGAGCTTCTAACGCCTATCCACGCTCTCCAACGGCCTCTCGTGCAAGGAAACGGCAAGATCTTCAACTCCCACGAACATGGAAACCCTCACGGACCTCCAAAAGCAAAACCCTAGCTCGCTCCTAAGCTTTAAAGAGAGAGGAGAGAGGAGAAAATGACAAAACAAACCCAAAAACTGAGATTTATAGCCTCTGTCCGTCACAGACCGATCGATCCGTCTCGGGACCGATCGATCGATCTGTCTCGGGACCGATCTATCGATCTTTCGCGACTACACTGTTGGCCCAACTTTGAACAATCATATCTCCTTCATCCAAACTCCAAATAGGATCGTTCTTGTGCTCAAACTGAAGCCTCGGAAGTCTACTTTCCAATGGTTCAAACCTCATATCAAGATTCATTTTGTCAAAAATGTTATGGCCAATTTAGTGAAGGTATGTCACTTTCCTTCACACACTTTTCACATAGTTTTGTCCGAACATCCATTAGAGTCTCATATTCTCCCTCTAACACATCTTTCATGCGTATCTAAACTCAAAATATCACCAAACTCAAGTTTTAATTCTTACTCTCATCAACACTTAATCATTTCTAAAATAAAATGGGTCAGGGTCTTACATGTAAAGTTTGTGCAACCTGGGTAGACCTCACTTTTGGCATCATTCAATAGTTTATTAAAACTCTGTACTTCCTCCATCTAGGTCTTATCACTTGTTTCCCCCCATATTCGATCCTCCACCAATTCATCAACACCATCAACACCCCTATCCTTGTTATATCCCATTTCATTATGTTGACCCTCGCTTGATACACGTGGTTCCCCATGCTCATACCAGGTAGTGTAAGTTTGCATAATCCCATGTTGGAGCAAATGAATTTGAACATCTTGAGGATTTTTTCGATAATAATTCACACACTTTAGACATATGCACAAAATATTGCGTTCCAAATCTGCAAATGCCATTACAAATCTAAGGAATGACATAACCCTATCACGATAAGATTGACTCATTCTGCCATCTGCAGTCCTGCCTAATGTCATCAAACTCTTATCCATGCCTGAACACATAAAGAAAACAATACTGATCTGAAGAGTGTCATACCAATGAATAGAATCACTGTTCAACAAAAAAACCAAAAACCTAATAGATTATCTACACCTACAGCAAGAAAGTCATAGAAGATGAGAGCGAAATTTAGGATTTCTCTTCTTATTCTTATACGATTAGCCTTCATTGATTCTGTATGCAGACTAAGAAGTGATTACTGATTAGGAATTTAGCCTTTACGATTATGTGAGAGTATAGATGTAGGCGGTTCGGATTATGTGAGAGTATAAATGTAAAGAACCAACCATAATGGTTCACAAAGAAAAAATGTACATGTTTCAAGAACCAAAATAAGCCTTGGACAAGATTTAGATGCTTCAAGAACCAATATTTCTAATGATCAACTACTGATAAATGTCAAAATGGGTAACATGCATAAGATGTTTTTTTTCAACAATCAATTTTGATTTCCAAAACAAGAAATAGAGCATGTATGTATTTTACTAATGTTTGGGTTAATTTATAATGTTAAATTTTGGATTAGCATTGTGAAATGTCATCTTTGAGTGGGAACAAAATCAATGATTTTGAAATTAAATGCTCTTGGTGTTAAAATAAAACAATTCAAGATTTTTTAGTTGAAACTAAAAAAAAGGGAAAAAGTTATGTCACGCCTCAAATACCAGGGTCACACGAAAGTCCACCAAAACACCCATTTAAGAAAAATAGGTTTTACAGTAGGAAATCAAATATAACATTTGGATAAAAGATTTTTCAAGGATTAGCTCTCATAAACAATAAATATGCATTCTCATACATGAATAAGTATATCGCAAAAGGGCGTACAAAACTAGCCATTGCAGGCATTATATGTAAAAGTACATGTACAAAAACAGAAAAAACTACAGCAAGTCTTCAATCACCTCTGCAACTAGGTCAACTCATCATGTTCACCTGAAAATATTTTTACAACAAAATCTCACACCGTGAGTCGAAACCCAATAGAAATAGACTATATCAAAGCTGTAAAGCAGGTCATGCAATCATATAGTATGAGCTAACTCGACCACAGCAACCAAAAAGTTTTCCATCACAAAACTACAAGCTTTTCATCCTTGAAACTATGCATATCATCCTAACAGATATCATGTCACAGTTAAGGGAAACGGTAGAACAGAATGCTCCACTCGAATACTCAGCCGAGGAGATAAGATAAAACAAATAAAATTTTATGTACCGACACTGTCACACTCACACGGACAGAGGTAAAAATTATAAACTCCTGTCCATTACCCTAGACCCCAGCCATTTAAGACTCGCCAAGTAATGACAAGTTCTATACGGAGTTACGACAACAATGCCACTCACGGGGCAATAAGCTTCTTTACGGATTTCCATAACCGATAGACGTAGCCTAACCAATACCACGTTTACGGGGATTAACCCGAGGGACCGTAGTGAACCCACTCTGCGCATGTTTTTGGACTTTCACCAAGGAGTAATGTAAGCCCAACTCAACAATACCCACTGTCATGGTACATCTATAGATAAACATTTCAAAGCCAATCCACAAACAGATATACAACACATGTATATAAGAAGATCCAATCTATGAACCATGGAGATCAAACAAAACATGAAAAAATATATTTTCACCCATAACATTTTAAAAGTTGAGACTCAACCCCAAGGGTTAGCTCCAAACCTCCAATAAAACACGGTTTCACAACTTTCATAAAACTCCTCGTTTTCAAACCTCATTTCTTTTGAAAACTACGGGTAAAGATCCCATTCTAGGACCCCACGGGCTCATAGAACTCATCCCAATTTCAAAACTCTTCTTTACACACAAATGAAGAAAAGGGTCAATACCAAAAGAAAAGGTGTCGACACAAATAAAAAATGTGTCTACACAAACAACAACAGAATACTCAACACCAACAGGAGGAAATTGTGTCGACACAAATAGAAAATGTGTCAACACCAACAACAAAAGGTGTCGACACAAACAGAAAATGTGTCGACACCAACAACCAAATGTGTCGACACAAACAGAAAATGGTGTCGACACAAAAGAACTGAGAGTTCACTGCAACAGCCACTGAAGCGTGCTCAACACCCCAGAAGGAAAATGTGTCGACCCTAACAGAAATTGGTGTCGACACAAAAATCCAAAATTCCCAAATTTCAGAATAAGCTACAGGCGATGGTGAAAAAAACCCAAGCTACTGAAACAACTTCTCAGCTCCAAATTAAACCAACCAAACACTCCTTTAACAACCCACGGGCATACATAAACCCAAAACAACAAGGATACACCAAAAGAAAAGCCTCAAAACCCTTTTCCTCCAACCGAAATCAACCCAAAAGCGATTTTTAAACCAAAAATCCAACTTTTGAAATATAAATCACTTTTAATGTGTTTTTAAACGATAAAAACATGTATAATTACATGTAGTTCCCTCTAACAATTATACAGTCTAGGATTCTACCTCGGTGAGTTAAAAATTCGACGTCTCGATCCACGTGTAAAACTGAATTTTGTCGGAATAAAATTCCGTCCGAATGAAAGCGTAAACCGCGATGCTAATACTAAGAATCAACAGTTGGTTTGTCAAAAATAAAGCCCCGGGCCCCCAAAAAGTTAGAGAAAAAATAGAGGTTTTGATTTGGGAAAAAGAAACTTAGTCGCCAAGTTTTGCAAAATATCTCCACAAATATCTAAAAACTAGATATTTATAGGCCAAAAAAATATATTTTTCAAAAATATTTTCTTTTTTTTAAAAAACAAACAAAAACTCCTTACAACCTCGGGAACCAACCTCGCATACTTATTTCAACAAAAATATGCATCAAAATGCATGAATCATACGTCGTATAAATATATATACAAAAGCACGTCAAACATATAAGTCTCAAAAAAAAGCTGGTCCGGCTCTGACAAGTTATCTAAAAACAATTCAGCAATCAGCATCAGCTTGCAGTGAGTTCAACAATTAGCATCAACAATCAGTAGTTCAGCAATTCATCAATCAGCATCAACAATTCAGCAATCAACAGTTCAGCAATTTATCATAACAGCAAGAATAATTTTTAAGAAAAAACACTACAAAGCTGGGGGTTCAACTAATTTGGGGATTCAAGAGAAGAAAAGAGAAAAAAACACCATTTACAGATTATAAAAGAAAAAGAAAAAATATACCCCTCAAAATCTCGAAGCCTCAAACAGATCATGTTAAAAACTGAAAAGAGAGAGGGAGAGTACCTGTGAATTGTGATGTGAAGCACAGAAGCAGCACCAGCCCCCAGCGATAAGAGGGCAACAGTTAATGTCTCGATGCGACGATGTCGATGAAGTTTGAACTGTGAAGCAACACCAGCCAGAGGCTACACACACGTGAGATGCGATAGTTCGAGTCTTCGAGAGCAGAGAGGTTGAGCCACCGAGAGGGAGAATCGGAGAACTCTAGAGACTAGAGAGTTCGAGAGGGAGATGCGCAGGGCAGCGGTGTGCAGCGACAGTGCAGGGCAGCAATGGCGCAGTGTAGTGGCGTGGGGCGGCGACGCAGTGCAGCGGCGTGGGCGATGCCGCGAGTGGAGGGCTACGTTTATTAGTGAATGTTGGCCTTTAGCAGTTGCGGCGGTGAGAGATCAAGGGTTTTGAGAGGGGAGAACAATTTTTCGATAGATCTGGAGGGGAGGGGAGGGGAGGGAAGGTTTACAGAGAATTGAGGGATGCGCGGGGGAGAATTTATTCCTGGTGGCCTTTAATTACACCCCTTTTTCTTCTTATAACCCCTATTAGAATATACTTAAAAATTTATGCATAAATAATAAAATTTATATTTAAGAGTGTAATAAATAAATAAAAGTGCATATTAAAATATTTCAAATTTTGCGATAAAACTATCAATTCTACAAATTCTATTATCAGTTTATTCATTATGAGTTTTTTTAAATAAATATTTTAAAATTATTATCTAATTTAATTTTTAGCTCACAAACAAATATCTGATTTTGTCCAATTAAGTATCCAAAGATGAAAATAATTATTTTTTGAAAAAAAATTTAAAGGTAAAAGTTAAATTTTTTAAAATAAATTAAATGAATTTGTTTAATTATGGATTGCTTCTAAATTTTATTATCAAAAAGTTTTAGAAGTTCTTTTATAAAACACAAACTAATTTTAGTGTTTTATTTATCATAATATCATTGTTTGACAACAAAATATTATTTTTATCAATAATAGAATTCTTTTTCATGAGAATAATTTATAATCGTCACAAAATATTTCGAATTGGTGAAGAAATATTGTTATTACAAATAATTAAATAGTGTTTAGAGACGAAAAATATAATTCGTGACAAACTAATACATATTGTGACGAAATATTGTTGTCTCTAATAAGTAAAATTCTTTTTGCGAGAAAAAATAAAATTCATTACAGAATAGACACCTAGTGTGACGAAAAATAAAATTCGTGGCAAGCTAATACATATTGTGATGCAATATATTCGTCACCAAATATTAAAAACCTTTTTGCGAGATAAAATAAATTTCGTTGCAAAAAAAATACATATTGTGACAAAATATTCTCCTCACTAATAATTAAGAAATTTTTTACGAGAAAAAAAAAATTATCACAAAATGAATATGTATTAGTGACGAAATTGATATTTTCTCGCTCAAATATTACTTTTAGCGAGAAAAAAAAATTCGTCATTAGATTTTGTTACAAAAAATCATTTTTCTTGTAGTGCACAATAGCTTGTTGACTAAAGTTTTTGGTAGTAAACAGAATTAATCCAACTGGTTTTCGACAGGTATATTCTTAAACTAACATTGGGAGTTATATTAGATTTTATTTTTAATTATTTGATATTAAAAAGTTTTAATTTAGAGCTTCTTTTGCTGATTGCCAATCCAGATTGTTTTTAAATAAAATTAGAGACATAATCTTAGAATCTTGGTAGTTTGTCTTAACAGTTTATGCATTTCGAGTCAGAAAAAAATGTGATTTGCATAGTTGTGTAATCACAACAAAACATGAAGCTTTTTTTTTTTTTCTGATGGTGGTGTTTGAACGTTTTTATGTGCTCTTGGGTATTTTAGTTTGTTGTTTTAGTTAATAGTTTTTTTCTCTTTTTACTAATATCAAAGTTAATTGAGGTTGAGATTCTTTCTATTATTATTTTTATATGGATTATTCTTTAAAAATTAATGTTTAAAATTAAGTATTAAAATACATGAGGGATTTGAAGGAAAAAAAATGTAGGAGTGCTTTTAGACATGGATCATTCCTAGTAGGTATGTATATGTATATCCCCTTATATAACCCACTATTTCACTTCTATCATTACTTAATTTTTAAAAATAATCAAATTATAATAAAATTAATAAATCATATACATAACATTCATAGCCATTAAGAATAACCTTTCTTCAAGGTTAAAATACATAAACATTAGATGTCCACTAGGATCCTATTGGAAAAAAGGTTTTGAACCATATTAGTTAGTTAACTTTAAGCTAATTTTTTAAGTAGAACACACACACCGGTTAAATTAGGTCTTAGTCGTGATATGTTTACTTCCGAGAGTAGATGAACCTTAAATGGTTGGCTGATTAAAATCATTAAGTAGTAAATAAGAATTTAATCTTAAAGGATGTGGGATGAACTTGAATAAAGAATGGTAGCTAAAATCTGTCCCCATTTGAAAGTTATGAGAATTTTTGTGAGTTTATTTATTCCTACCTTGAACTTAAAGAAGAGCCCATTGGGGTATCCAATTTTGTGAAATGAGGAGTACCTACCCAAGTGTGGGCTTAAACTTGGTTCTAACCCAAAGCACACACATGTGCAACCGTCCGACTAATCTTAGCCTTGTCTTAATTTTTTTTTGAAAAATAATTATTTTAATTATTTTAAAATTATACTCCAGCTGGGTAGTTACCATTTTGGCCCATATTAAACCGGCTCTTTACCGAAGTGGTTCGTTACCATTATAATACTTCTAATAGTGTCGTTTCGAATTTTATCCACTCAAAATCGTATGGGTACTACGACCAAGTGAGACCCTGACCCGTTTCTTTTCGGAAATAATTTAAGTGTTGATGGAGTTGGAATTCACTCTTGACCTTAGTGATGTTTCAGGAGAGTGTTTGAGCTTGGACACACGTGAAAGATATGTTCAGAAAAGAATATGGGGTTCTAAGATATGTTGGATAAAAAAATGTGAAAAGCAAGTAAAGAAAAGTGACATACCTTCACTGTTTTGGTCATAACTCTTTGCCCAAAATGATTTTTGGCATGAGGTTTGAACCATTGGAAGGTAGACTTCCAGGGCTTTAGTTTGAGCATAAGAATAACCCTATTCGGAGTTCAGACGAAGGAGATATGATCGTTTGAAATTGGGACAGCAGTGTAGTAAAATGGGGAATTGCTCGAGCGGTCTGTTCAGACAGACTATTATAAAGGCGGCGAAATGGTTAGATATTTGTGCAAAGCTTATCCTCTAAGCTTCCATTTCTCTCTCCTAAAGCCCTAAACCTTTAGCTCTGCCTTCTCTCTAAGCTTTGGGTGTGTTCGGGCTCAGATCTTGGTGATTAAAGGGCGGATCCTTAATGTACTCGCCGTGGGCTTCACTTTCATCCGAATGAAATTGTGTTTCGGCGGCTTTGGCTTTTCACAGGCTAGTAAAGCTTCAGGTTTGTGACCCTATGAGGTAGGATCCTAGACTGTAAGGATGTTTAAGGGTGTTATATGCAATTATAGGTGTTTTCACCGAGTGATTTTGCCTGAAAGTGCTTTAAAGGTTGTTTTTCATGTTTAAACCATGTTGTTGGATGAAAAGCATATTTTTCGCTTTTTTCTTGATTAATTACATGTTTCGGATGTGTGGATATCCGTGGTTTTCAAAAATGTGATTTTGAAAACGGTGGTGTGATGAAACTTTTGAAAAATGTGTTGTTTGGAGGTTTGGAGCTAACCTTTGGGTTTGAGTCTCAACTTTTAAAACGTTTTGGATGTATGTTTTACATCTTTATGGATCTCCATTTGATGGATGTTAGATCCTTTTTTATACATGTTGATGTATAACTATTTTGGTGGAAATGTTTTTCGTAGTTGAGCTACGGTTCGATTTTTGTGAAATGATTCTCTAGAAGTATCGGGATGACGTGTATTTGGCACGAGTTGCCCTCAGTGTAAGTCTAGAAACGTGCGCAGCGTAGGTACTCAGGTCCTTCGGGTTAGTCCCCGTAAATTGAGACGGTTGGGTGCTTAATTCCCTTGGGTAGTTGCCCGTAAATTAAGTGGTTCGTCGTGGTGCTCCATATAGAACTTATCATTACCTAGCATGACTTATGTGGTTCAGGACTAGGGTAATGGGCAGGAGTCTATAGTTGTTACCTCTATCCCCTTGTGATGGAGTCGGTACATAGGATTCATTTACTTTATCCTCGGCGGCGTGTTCCGAGTGGATTTGTTATATCTTTCTCCTCGGTGGTGTAGCCCGAGTGGAGTATACTATTTTATTACAGCTTTTTGTTTTTTTTTCCTCGATGTGTATTCTAAATGGAAAATTACATTTTGGTTACCGTTTTCCTTCAACTGTAAAATGTTGTTTTGCATTGTATAAATGCTTAGTTGTGAGGGAAAACTGTTTTGGAGGTTGTGGGAAAACTTGGGATTTTTTGACGTGAAACCTTTTTAGGCTCTGTGGTTGAGTTAGCTCCCACCATATGTTTGCATTGTTGATATACATGGTTTTGAGGATGGAAACCTAGGTTTTGTAAAGTAAAACCGTTTTGAGGCTTGTGTTGGCTGTTAGGAATGTATACTGAAAAGCCTTACTTTTTAGATTTTTTATTCTTGATCCTTGGCATATTAATGAGAAACATTTGAAATTTTTTTGCATTCGTGATTTCATATCTATAGTTGTGATGAATGAATGCAGAGTCCATATATTCTGTTCAGTATTTGACTCGGTGCATGCTGCACGGAAGATCGGGTCATAGGATCTGACAGATTGTACAGGTAGGCTCACAATCGCAATGGTCCCAGATAATCCATTGGTACGATTGTAGCACATCGTTATAGTAGCTGGTCTTAGCTAAGTCGAATCGGTCGAGTTTAGGTTTTGAGAATTCAATGTTCGAGCTCGATGTGTTAGCACACTTGGAGTGTATTGAGCAGGATCAACGGGATGATCAATTCTATACTGACTATATGAATTGATCCACATTTCGTATTATCATGTATTGCACGAACTCTTAATCCTGTAGTGACAGATTGATTATGTTCAGATAGTGTATAGTACTTTGAGTCATCAATGGTTGAGATTTCCTCCATGAGATCAACAATACC